>JANZXV010000003.1:10192672-10203351 GCA_027576455.1 Erythroxylum roigii
ATTATTACTACTACTACTACTATTATTACTATTATTCTTTATTTCTATTTTATTTTACCTTATATCTTTATTCTTTACTTTGTTTTATCTTTATTATATTACTTTTATATTTTTATTTGTATGTATGTATTTGATTATATTATATTATTGCTATTGTTATTGTTATTGTTATTGTTATTGTTATTGTTATTATTATTATTATTATTGTTGTTGTTGTTGTCGTCGTCATCGTCATCGTCATCATCGTCGTCGTCATCGTCATCATCATCATCATCATTATTATGTATCTTTTTATTTTTTTATTTTTATCCTATAAACAGTTCAAATTTTTGTTCTCCTTGTCTTTTTCTTTTTTTCTGTTTATGTGAGTTTATCAGAAACAACCTATGTACCAGTTAGGTACAATAAATACATACTTCTAAACCTCCCTAGATCCTGTTTCTCAGCGAGACTTCTATTGAGATGTTGTTATCGCTATTCTAATCCCAACTGCCATTTACTGTATTTTTCTTTTCAATATACTCGTTGATTGATGCTTCTAGCCACATTGCAAAACTAATATGGAAGTGTTTAAGTATAAATCATTTCTTAGTATTCTAGCTTGAGTACCATTTACATATTATCTTTTTGCTTCTTATTCTTTTGTAGTTCATAGATAATGGAGTAGATCGAATAATAGTAGGAATCCTTGATATTCATCAGTGCTTAAAAGCTTTTAGAAGAAATTAACAAAATAAGGCTCAAGGTACAAGCTATAATGTCTACAATGATAAGAGTCATAGAGAGCAAGAGAAGAGTCATGCTAAGGAAGAGAAATTTGAGGGTTTTGTGATTTTAAAGTCCTAAATTCCCAAAGTAATATAAGATTAATTTTTAGGGTCCACACCAACCACTAACATAGCTATCATAGGCTCCTTAAATATAAAAAATTGTTCATGTCAATGCAGTTGACGGAACCCTGATAGTTTCATCAATTGGAGGACTATTTCAAATACTTCGAAAATGTTAAGTTCTTTTTTGTATGTTGTCAAACATTAAGGTCTAACTTATATTTTGACTTAATGTTAAGGCCAAAATGTACCTTCATATTTTTTAGTATGTTATGTAAAGGTTTACATTGTCTATTCAACTGAGGATTAAAATCTATAATATAATTTAGACCTCCTATAAATCTTTGTAATTGTTTTTTAATATTTAATTAAAAGTTTGTTAGTAAAACCTAAAAGTTCTTTCCATGGGTGTTAATTGTTCCTTGTTTTATATATTGTCCTGGAAACCTAATCTTTGCTTGGAAAAGACTAAGTTTTATTTTTTTTGTTACTGTTAATTCCTTTTCTAATGATATAGGTAAAAGTTTTAATGTGTTTGAAATGTTGTTATAGAGAAATAAAGAACACCAAGACATCAACTATGTATATTATACAAAATTTAGAATATGGTGAAAAATGTCATTCATTATTCCTCAGAATTTAAATGGAGTTTTTTTTTTAATTTCGAAGGATATTAAGGTTCATTCAAATTGTTTGAAAGGGAAAGTAAAGATAGTTTTACATCTATCTTTATGATCTATTTATATTTTCAGAAACTTGATTTCATAACAAAATTTGAAAAATATAGGCCTTTTGTAATTTTTAGAGTAAATAAATTTTATTTGTGATTGGATATCTAACGCATTGTAAAGCTTTATTTAAAGGCATATAATTTATTACCAATTTAGGGATCCTCATTCTTGTTAAGAATTTATATTAAACATAAAAGAAGCACAACTTTAATGAGACATGGATGGGGAAACTAGGTTTTTCTTTAACAAGTCATTTAATTCTTGTTTATAATTATTTTATAATTCTTTATTCATTTATATATGCCTAACATTAGTAGGAATTTTTTCATTAAATTTTTTTCATAATGTATGTCTTGTGTTATTTTCTATTCTAAAATTTATTAGGCAAATCAACACATATATTATTTTTATATTGTTTCATAATCTCTTCATTTTTTGTTTAATATTCTCATTTTGTAATCAAATTTCTTTTTTTAGAAATATAATTTTTCAAATAATCTAATTGATATGTTTTGCTTCATCCCCGCTATTACAAAAATTTGGGTAAGAGCATTAAATTTGCATCAAGTTGCACCAAAATTTTTGTACAATAATTAAGTTCAATTAACTTAACTCAATATGATTAAGTCCCTTATATTTAGAAATGTTTTCCACAAAAGTTTAAGAAAATAAGTTTTTTTTAAGCCTTAGTAGACAAAATATGTAACAAAAGATAATGAATATCAATTTTTGTTAACTCTCACAATAATTACAATGTACAATATCTCCAACTCTCTCTATATTTGAAGTCTTTCTCAAATTAATTATTTATAAGTATTTCAAGATTTGATGGGAACGAATAGAAAAAAGTAAGTAAAGATCAGTAAATAAACTTAGTTAGTGGTTGACATCCTCAACTACTTAACAACTGTAATAAGTTAAACAACATATTAAACCACTAAGTCTACTCATACTTAAAGTAAACTTACTAAAAATAGAGCTCACTCTAATCTTATATGCTTTTTGTCATATCCCCTACTTCTTCCTTACTTCAAGATACTAACTTTGTCCCATGACTTATGATAATGGTGGATAGTCAAGTTTTGATTCAATTTGCATGTGGTGTAACCAATGTAGGCTCACAATTTAGTTTGTCAGCATATAGTTCATGCTTATGGTCAGCCCATCTTAATATAGCTAAACCAATCAAAATCAATACAACAATAGTTCATCATTGTTGGTGAAAGTTCGAACTCGCTTGATCCCACCTAATGTAATTCCTTATACCAACCACATTAGGCCTTGAACAAGGTTTTCCAATGGATAGCAAATTAATCCTACATGACTAGCAAATTAATCCTACATCTGTTAAGGGGTTACTAAACTACCCCCACTAGATGAATTTTCTGAGAATAAATTAATGGTACTCATTAACTTGATCTTTAAATTTTCAAAAATTTATATCTTTCTACCAATTGGCTTTTAAGATAGGCTTGTTCTTCTACTAAACCAATAACTTAGTTATTTGATTTTTCTTGCCCTATAGTTCACGTGGAATTAGGCCATAATTAGTAATCAATCAAGGTTGCTTTTATTCTACAAAGAAACTTCTATTTATGTAGAGAGGTTATATCCTAAAAACTAGGAAGCTAAGTCTCTATATTTTAGAGATATTAACATGAACATTCAAATTTAGGTAAAAGAAAAACTATTCTTCCTAATTTGAAACTAAAAGTATTAGAACAGACTTCCAAACTCAATCCAATATATTTTTCTTGATAATCTTCCTTCCAATAAATTCTTCTTAAGTTTTTGTCTTATTTTCTAACAATCTCCTTAAAGTTGGTTAGTACAAATTTTGTTAATTAGTATATCAAAATTTTGCATGAATAGTCCTTTAGTAAGGACATCAACTACTTGTTGTGGTACAAGCACATATGTTATGTAAATCAGCCTCTTTTCAAAAAAATTTTGAAACAATTCTTATAAACCTTCATATGATTTATTTTATCATAATGGACTAGATTATGAGCAATATTAAGAGCTACTTTATTATTACAATATAACTTCATACCCTTTTTTTACCAAATTAATTCACATGTTCCTTTTACTAAAGATCAAATCTTTGCTTCCATGCTATGTATTTCTATAATCATTGCTTCCTGGTCTTTTAAATGACTAATTTTCCCTACACTAAGTACAATACCCAAAGTTTGACTTCTTATCATCGACTAAACTAAGTCAATCTATATTTGTATACACATCTATAACTTTTTTATTTGTTATTCTAAAGTATAAACCCTTAGTATGATTTGGTTTTATAATATCTTAGAATGCAATAAAGTGCATCAAGATGTTCTTAATAGAGGCAATACATGTACTAGCTCATTAGATTAATTACAAAGACTATATCTAGTCTAGTATAAGTTAAGTTAATTAGTTTTCATGCTTGTTTCCTTTAATAAACCCAAGATAAACTTTTCTTTAATAAATTGTTAGTTCATGTCATCTCCATTTCTAGAAAACATCTCAATTGGCCAATGTTTTTATATCAAATTCCATCCTCAACGCTTCATTTCACTTATCCACTTCTCTTATATCATTTTTGGTTAGTATATTATCATCGACATATATAATCAAAATGAACACCTTATTATATGATGAATGTTTATAAAAGAGTGAGAGATCGTAGACCTTTGGGTATACATGTACTTCTTAATAGAAACCATATTCTCGGGATTGATTTAACTTATAAAGTGATTTCTTTCATCTATATATATTATTCTTCCTATAACTTTCTTTAATTATCTCATGTAAACATCTTTATCTAATCCTCCATTAAGGATGCTTTTTTATATATGTTTAGTAAAGAAGCCAATTTGGATTTACAACAATTGATAAAAAGAAATTTGGTAGTAACCAACTTTGCCACATGAATGAATGTCTCATTATAATCTAGCTCATATATCTAATCGAACCCTTTTGCTACCAAGTGTGCCTTATATCTTTCTATCGCGCCATCTGATTTGTACTTAATATTAAAAACACATGTGTAGCTAATAATATTCTTTCCTTTTGATAATTTTATAATTTTACAAGTTTGATTTTTTTCTACGGCTCTCATTTCTTATAGAATCACAACTTTTTATTTGAAATCTTGTACCACTTCTATGATGCTAATTAATAATTAACCATTGAGAATCTTGACATCTAGAGTATGTAGATATTTTGTAATATTGGTAGCAAAAGGCAATTAGAAAATATGGGTTATTTATAGCTCTATGTAGATATTTTGTAATATTGGTCAATAATGTAAAAACAGTTTTGACATTAATAGGATTTGTTTAAAGATCGAGTCCTTAGCAGTGTGATTGGAATGCCATAGTCTAATCGTCTTACCTTTCAAAAATTCTCATTAAATAAACATGTAGCTTAATATTTTTATCTAACTTAAGTGGATCTCCCCTTGTTTCTAATTCTTCATGTAATGACATAATAATTTTAGGGTTTTAAAAGGATTTTAAGATAAGGTTAGTGGAGAAATTAACTGAAGTAGGAATAAGAGGAGTGTCGTAGTCCTAAAGGTAATCTTGAATAGTTATCTCCCTTTGAAGATTATTCTTTGGGTAATATAGTCTATCTTCAAAGATGGTCACCTTAAATGTAGTAAACAAAATTCCCAGATTTTGTAAATAACATTTGTAACCTTTCTAACTTAATGAATATCCTAGAAAGATGCATTTTTGTACTCAAGGATCATGTTTGCTAAGATTGGTTATTATATGAATAAATATGGTAAGTCTAAAAACTTTCATGGGTAAGAAGTTGAAAACTTGTGTTTTAATGTTATTTTTTTTAAGGATTTCTATTGGAGTTTGGAAATTTAACACATTGTAATGTAGTTATTGTTATGAATATAACTTCTCCTTAATTCTTTTTTAATATTGGTAGTGAAAATTATAGCTCTGGCAACTTCTTGATATGTCTATTTTTACACTATGCAATTCCAATTCATTAAGAAGTGCTGACACATAAATTTGTATAAAGGATTCCCATTTTCTTTTAAATAATGTCGAATGATTGAGTTGAAATATTTAAGACCTTTTTAAGTAAGCGCTTAAAATTGGGTTTGTATCATTTTGTGGAATACTTTGAAAAGATGATGTTTTCTATTTTTCTTTTAATAGGAAAATCCAACTTAGTCCAGTATGATCATTTATAAGGGTTATATACCATCTAGCCCCATTATAAAACATCTAGCCTAATACTATTATTCTGTAACATAACTTTATTTAAAATAGAAAAAAAAAGTTTAATTACTAAGAGCGTGAGCTTCTTTGTTTATTCAAGAATCTTAATCATCAAGGTAGTACAGTCCACCACACTTTGTAGCATTATTAATTGTCTTCCTCGCTTGCAAACTTTGAAAGTCACATAAAGAAAAGTATAATTTAGAAACAAAATTCAAATGTTTTGTTTAATTCACTAATTGAAACCAAGTTGCATTTAATAAATGGGATATGTAAAATAGATTGTGGTGTAATATTTTTTATAAAGGAATTTATCTTTTCTAGTAATTATAGATAAAGATCCATTAACAATTCAAATTTTAAATATTCTTAGACAAGGAATATAATTTTTTAAAAAATAGAGGGTGCTAGTCATATGATTTAAAGCTCCAAAATGATATAGCCAATCGTCCCTTTTCCCTTAATCACAAGTAAAACAAATTATAACTAATTGAAATAATTAGCCTCATCAAGTTTGCTATTAAAGTATTTAGAGTGAATGGCTATGTACAGTAGGTAGAATAGTCGTACTGGGTTTAATTTGAGTAAAAAGGCAGACTACTTCCAAACGAGAAGAGATGATCTAAACTTTAGCTCTGATACCATATAGAATTGGGATATAGTTAGCAACCAATCATGATCATTTTTATTTAGTGGAGAAAGCTCTCTTTATATAGAGAGGTTACATCATAAAAGTCAAGGAACTGAATCTCTATATTATATATATATTAACAAAAACATTCAAATTTAAGTTAAAATAATATGACTTCCTAATAATATGAAACTTAAAGTATTAGAACAAATTTTCAAACTTAATCCAATATACTCTTCCTGATTTTTTTAACAGTTTGATAATCAAGAATCTTCTTTACTTATTCGTTAAATTATTTCCTCGCAATATGTAAAGCTCTTTTCACTTAGATCTTACTAGAACATATTGTAGCCTTATGTTAAGATGTAAGAAAACTAACATGAAAATTTGGGTATAAATTTAGCCTTTCAAGTAACTTCAATATATATGTCATGTTCCCAACTTTACCAAGTATTCTAAAATGGTATATCATACTTCGACAACAAATCTTGATGCTTTTGCTTACTACTAGTCTTCTTATCTATATGACGAGCAAATTTTAGTAAGAATTTATCCCATATGCCGAACTCAAGAGGCATCTATCTTTGATTTACATATTTGGAAGCTTTGTTTGGAGATTATTCCTTATGTTATCAAGTAACTACTATTTTTTTCTTGTAAATTGATAATTAATTAGGTATTTTATACCTAAATTTTTTTAAGTGATCCCTAGGAGAGTGAGAGGCTATTATCCTATAGTCAAAGATTTGTGCGAAGTATAAATTGGATAGTATTAAGTAAATTAAATGACTTTATTGACTTACACTTATATAATGTCACAAATAATCCTCTAATAAGCCAGCTATCCTCTCCATTTGGTAATTAATTTATGTGTGATTTATAGTGGAAAACTTGAGATTAAGCCTATTATATTAAAAAAAGATGTCCAAAATTGGTCATTAAATTGGGTATCTCAATCGTTAACTATGCTTTTTTTTAAATCTCTAAACTGCTTCACCATACTTTAATAAAATAATTCTACTACAACATTGGAGGAACATAAAGATGATGTAAGTACAAATATAATATACTTAAAAAATCAAGCAACCACCACCATAATGGAAGTTATGTTATCAACTTTCAAAATTTTGTTGAGACCTATATCCACAAGCTATTAGAAAGGGGAAAAGCTTGCAATTTTCTTGTTTTTTTTCCCTTCCATCTAATAAATTAAACAAGTTTGACATATACTTTATACCATCTTCAATCTTTAAATAATAATATGAATGAGAAATAATTATCCAACCCATTATAAGTTATGCAACTCCTTTAAAAGTTGCCTCTGCTAGATACTAAAAATTGACATATACAGTTAGCTACTTTCTTTTTGATCAACGACCTATCATCATTAAACCAAAATCTTTGTATAATATCATCTTTCACTTATTAAACTATCTTACTATAGGTGTCATATAAAGGCATCATTGCTATGATTTTCCCCAATAAATCTAACTATACTCAAGTGATAATATTCAAAGTTACAAAGACTTCCTTTCTACTTAATTCATCAGCCACTTTGTTGTGTCTTTTTGCCTTAAACTCACACAAAAAGTCATATTCAACAAGAAATCCTTATCATTAGGCTTACTTTATAGATAACATCTTTTAGATCCTAAAAGAAGTGTTACCAATATTATTTATACAGACCACAAACTTGAATCTTAATAGGTAAACTCATCAAGCATCAAGATAATGTACTACTACCAACATCTCCATTTATCGTTGCTTAACATTTTTTAGTTTTGACTCTTAAAGGTTATATATTCACCTTTTTGCACCAAGACATTGCCAATCACTTTGTAAAAAGTATCAATTTTCACTTTAAATTGAAGATTGAAATTTGCCAATCTTGGGATATGTTTAATTGAAATGTCTATCTTTAATTTTTCAAAAGCCTTTTGGCATGACTCTGACTACTACCACACTTGCTTCTCCTTTAATAAGTAGGACAAGCATGTTTCTTTAAGTATCCCACAATAAATCAGCAATATTCATTTCTAAAACCTATAAAGCTAAAAGTTCCCACACTATTGGACAAACCTTCCAATCAGTAATAGCCTATATCTTTTTTTTAGATCCATTCACAGCTAGTCCTTACTCAAATAGTTTCCCAAAGTATTAATCTTAGGTTTAGCAAACTCACAGTTTTTTATCTTCATAAAGGGCTTTTTTTTTCCAACTGTTCAAACACTTGTCTCAAGCGTTATACATAACTTGTCATATTAGTGTTATACACCACAATATCATATAAGTATACCATAAAAAATTATTATGGAAGTCATACACCATACATTCATTAATTTATAGAAAAAATAGGAGGATTTGTTAAATTAAACAACATGAATAAGAACTTATAGGAACCATAGTCATATATGTTATTTTATGTTCATCTCCTTTGGTAATCCACACTTGTAAATACCTACTTCTTAAGTCTAATTTTGTGAACATTGTAACCCTCAATAATTTGTTTATCAATTCTTGAACTAAGTTACAAGATATTTGTTCTTGATTATTGCCTTGTTTAAAGTCTAATAGTCCACACAAGTTTAGAACTTTATCTTGATTAAAAAAAAAGAATAGAAGAATCATAATAGGAGTTTTCATCATCATTAGAATTTTTCTTAACTTTAAATCCATCTTCACACCATTCATTCTACCATAGAGGAATTAGTGACACTAATATCAAGTATGGTCATGAGTTCCTTTTCATTGATCTACACTACAAGAAAAGCAGGAATTACTGGCAGAAACGAAACCATGGGAAATTACCAACGAAAAAGAAATTTCTGTCGGTAACATTGATGGGAAAAATTTCGTTTAGTGACGGTACTAATATCTGTCGCTAAATATGGAGGAAAATCGTCCTAGAAAAATTTACGACGGACTTTAGCAACGGTATAAAATGCCCGTCGGTAACATTATAAGAAAATTACCGATGGAAACAATACCATTGATAATTACCAACAAAAAATCATTTTCTGTCAGTAAATTTGGATGGGAAATTATCTCACTGATTTTTGCGATGAAATATAGCGATGGAATAGGAACCACCGTCGGTAAAGGAGGCGCGCAAAAAAGCATCGCCTTTTACCGATAGAAGTGTATACCGTCGGTAAAGTTGAAAGTTAAACGTCGTCGTTTGCTTCGACTGTAACGTATTTAATAAAACGTAGTCAAATTGGGATGTATCGATGAAATTGGATTCTATCTGTGATTTACTGATGGAATAATCCTTCCGTCGGTAGATTTAAATGTAGACTGTGGATTTATTTGCCAAAAACGATGGGGTTTTGGTATTCAAAACCTAATCGATGAAACAAGCTCGCAACCCTGTTACTCTCTTCTGTTTCTCCCTCTCCTACCCTGTTACTCTCTTCTCTTTCTCTCTCTCCCACGGCTAAACATCCGTCACACTACCCCTTTCTGGTGGCCACCGTCGCTGTTAAGTGTTGTGGTTTCAGTGTTTCCAAACTCTGTCTCACGTTGTTTGTCTTCCTTTCTTGATTCGTTCTTTTTGTTTTCCTCTCTTTTATGTTAAGTTTGGTGTTGTGCTTGCACTTAATGGAAATGGCATATGAATCCTAATATAAATTTGGATAATGATCTTTGATTTTTTGTTTAATGTTTACTTATTAATGGTATTACTTTTCCTGTCTTCTCTTCGGTTTTTCCTTTGGACTCATTTGAAAATCGAAAAAAATGGAAATTAGAAAAATCCATACCTAAAATCATGTTTGTGGGATTTGGTTAAAACCCCAGTGTAATAAGTGACTCTTTGTAGGCACAGAGGCATTATTTGAAGCGTATTTTTGGAGATGATATTGGTAGGTGATAATGTTAGGATCGGAAAAAGAAAACATGCTATATTTGGAGAAACGGTAGATTTCAAAACTTTTAAGAAATCATTTTCGCAGCGGAAGCAACAAATCCAAATCATCATGCCAATCCATACATGATATGGTATAAGAATAATAAAAACATAAACAAGATGAAGAGTATTACCGACTCCTTTACTACAGCTTTAAATCCTCGCTGCGCTATCCTCTCCTTCTTCTTGTATCCAAATCCTTTTCTTTTGAATCTTTTTCTTTAGCAATCTATCTTCTCCTTGTTGTCGTATCCTCGACCAATTTGATTTACCTCTTGTTCTTCAAGGACAACTAGGTTAACAAAATCCTTTGGTGGGAAAGGAGAAGAAATGTTTGGAGGAGATTTTCTT
>JANZXV010000003.1:10223640-10243642 GCA_027576455.1 Erythroxylum roigii
ACCCATTTACTGTAGCCATCGTCGCCAAGGCATTTGTTGCTAATGTGGTTCGTCTTTATGGTATTCCAACATCAATTGTTAGTGACTAGGACAAGGTGTTTATTAGTTCGTTTTGGAAGACATTACTCTAATTACAAGGCACCAAGTTTTGCATGAGTTCAAGTTACCACCCACAATATGAAGGCCAAACAGAGGTCGTAAATTGCACCTTGGAACAATTTAACGGAATTTTACAGGGGACCAACCATAGACATGGCTTAAATAGATTATGCGGGCTGAATTTAGCTATAACACATCAATTCATTGCTCCACCAAGATGACACCTTTCGAGGTTGTTTATGACATTCCACCTCCAAACATTATGACTTATGTACCGAGCATTTCACGTGTCCAAGCTATTGATGAGTATCAATATGATCGGGATACTATTTTATGCAAGTTACGTCACAATCTTTTAATGGCTCAAAATTGAATGAAATGTCAAGTCGATCAGAGCCGT
The DNA here is from genome assembly GCA_027576455.1 of Erythroxylum roigii. Lineage (NCBI taxonomy): Eukaryota > Viridiplantae > Streptophyta > Magnoliopsida > Malpighiales > Erythroxylaceae > Erythroxylum > Erythroxylum roigii. The sequence goes on from JANZXV010000003.1 coordinate 10,224,140, forward strand.
CGCAAAGTTTTTTCGTTTTCGGTGACTATGTATATTTAAAACTTCAACCATATCGACAAACTTTGGTGGCTTCTCGTAGTTTAATGAAGCTTGCTTCCCTTTTTTTTAGTCCATATCAAATTCCTGCAAAGTTGGGACCAATGACCTATCGTTTGGGTCTTCCTTTCGATTCTCAGATACAAAATGTGTTTCATGTTAGTTTATCGCGAAAGCATTTGGGACCCATACCTCCGGCCTCTCCTCAGCCGCTACCAATTACAGATTATTCTACCATTCTTCCACAACTTGAAATTGTCCTCGATCAACGTGTTATTAGTAAAGGTAAATATCGACCAAAGTCTAAAATCTTAGTCAAATGAAAAGGTACACTAGTTGAAGACGCCACCTAGGAAATCGAGTGACACTTTGCGAAGTCATATCCTGAATTTATCCTTGCGGACAAGGATCTTTAAGCGAGGAGTGATACAAGCACAACACTGTATCTGGAAGTGGAACTAGGAATGGACCTAGTCTAGTTAGTTGCTTTTTTGTTTTGTTTAATAAGGCTATGATCTGTTGATCTGCAGCTTGACCGATGAACTTTAGCTTAGTGAGATAATTTGTTTTGTCAAATTAATGGCATTATTAGTTACTTTCACTATTCTAAGACTATTATAAATAGTCAACCCCATTTTCAATAAAGGAAGGAGATGAAACAAGCCAAGTCTCTCCTCTCGTTCTCCTCGTCGTCTTTCTATAAAAAATTCTAAACACATCAGTTTCTTTTATGATATATTTATAAAATTAGAAAATAAAGCTTTCAACCATTTTTAACAAGTTTGAACCTTACGAAAGCCCATGAACTGGTCTGATAAGCCTTGAGAATAATTGGGTTTTAGTTGGGCTTGTTTGACCCATCAGCAACGTAATTGGACACTAAAACCCACAAATCTCTAAAACCCTCCACCAATAACGTGCATTTTACGCGCGCTCTCTCTCTCCGTCTCATTTTCATATATGCTATGCACTTTGCTCTTCAATATACGCCGTTACTCCGCCGCCGCTGTCCTCCGCTCTAAACCCCATAGCCGCCGCCTATCCTCCTCAACATCCATGTCGGTCACTCGCCCAAAAGACGAAGCATATCTCGAAAAAGTGATACCAAAGCGTATCAAATTTTTTGAGTCAATTCAATCGCAACAGTTGGCCAATCTCCAATCCCTCCCGCACGATTCCATCAAGTAGAACTCCCCAAAGCCCTAATTTGGGTAAGATCATTTTGGTTATATGCTTGACTTTTCCTTGCTTTGGTAGGATTTCCTTGCCGGACGGTTCAGTTAAGGAAGGGAAGAGATGGCAGTCGTCTCCTATGGATGTGGCGAGGGAGATTGCCAAGAGTGTGGCGGCAAATGCCTTGATTGCTCAAGTCAACGGGGTGTTGTGGGACATGACTCGCCCTTTGGAAGGCGATTGCGAACTTAAGATCTTTAATTTTGATAGTGATGAGGGTAGAGACACCTTTTGGCATTCCAGCGCTCACATTCTTGGTCAGGTAATCTTATCGATAGCAGTAGAGATAGTGCATTTGTGTCTGTTAGCTGCAACAAAGATTTAATTTTCGATGTCACATTTTGGATAATTTTAGTGTTTTAGTCCCTGTTTCTGTTTTGGAATTCTGATGCTACTCTTAACTGTGGCATTAATGCAGTCACTTGAGGTTGAATATGGCTGCAAACTTTGCATTGGGCCTTGTACCACTAGAGGAGAGGTATTATTAGTTTCATTGTTTACTGAAGTTACTTACATGTTCGTGATCTTAACTGCATTATTGTTTCATTGATCTCCACTTGAATTTTTAGAATCTAATTAGTGGTAATCCTGACGTGAAATAAAAATGAGACTTTAGAGAAAAAGTTAACCTAGGCTTCAAGGTTGTTCTATTTTGAAATTTTGGTTTAGAATTATGTTGTAGACAGGAGCTATGTGTTAAAATGTATTATTCTTCTTAAATTTTCCTTTTCCATGCAATGTCTGTTTATGGCCAGAAATTAATGCCACTCTATGTGAATGTACTTTTAGCTTTAATAGTCAGTGTGATATTTTCTTTTCGACAATTCTTCATATTGCTCTTCCATCCCGCTCTCCCCACCCCAAGGGAATATATTAAGGAAAAACAGGAATTAGTTGCTTAGTATGATAATATAATTTTATTTCTTAATTGTAACTCTTTGATTTTTCCAGGCTCCACCTCTTATCAAAATTTCAATCTGAGCTGACTTGACAAGATATATTTCATCTTGTAGGGATTCTATTATGATGCCTTCTATGGAGAGTTGGGTTTGAACGATGACCATTTTAAGAAAATTGAAGCAGGGGCATTGAAAGCTGCTGGGGTATTACTTCCCTCTGTTTCTTAACGCTTGTATATTGATATCATGACTTTGTATTGCTGGAAGCTGGAATCATGTTCTTACTGTTGGCTAATAAAAGCACTGAAAAACATGTAGAATACTCATATTTAGGAAGTCCTTGTAGTTTGTAATATAAAAGCTTGAAAATATGTGCAAAATGTACAAGTGATTCTGTTGGATTATAGAAACACTATAAAATAGGTCCAATATTTATTTGAGGAAGCTTTTGTACTTCATAATATAGAAGCTTGAAAAGAGCAGATGCAAAATGGAAAATAGTGTTCCTCATGTCAGTCGTGAGTTTTTCATTTATTATTCTTGATGACTAACATCATTATACAAAACAAAATGCAAGAGTTAATGGCTTAAACTGTATTGATGCTGGTGGAGGCTAAAAGAAAAATTGTTCCTATCCTAATTCCAACCTTGATGTATCTCATCTATGAATAATATTATGGGAAAAAGGATAGAATTTTGATTGCTTCTTAGTTTCAGTAATGGGTCTTAAAAGGCTTCTAGAAATATCAATTTTAGATTTTTGTTTCAGGAAAAGCAACCTTTTGAGCGCATTGAAGTAACAAGAGATCAAGCACTTGAGATGTTCTCAGACAATAATTTCAAGGCAAGTTTGAGCTGCTAGCTATGCTACTGCATTAGGTTTCTTCTTTAATCTCTCTTTTCATCTTCTTTCTGACTCCTATCTTCTGCCATGGATGATGATGACCAGGTTGAAATTATTAATGATCTTCCTGCTGACAAAACTATTACTGTATACCGATGTGGTCCTTTGGTTGATCTCTGTCGAGGACCTCATATACCAAATACTTCTTTTGTAAAAGCATTTGCTTGTTTGAAGGTGGCATTCTCCTAAGTGCTGAAATTTTCTCTTTCTTTCTGTCCGTATATACTCACTTAAAGGACATATGTATGTAAAAAACTGAAGAATTGAGAATGACAGGCTTCATCTGCTTATTGGAGAGGCAACAAAGATCGTGAAAGTTTACAAAGGGTTTATGGAATATCCTATCCTGACCAAAAGCGATTGAAGGTAACTTTGATTTGGTGCTCTTTAAATTGTATTTTTATGCATTGGTTTACGTCTTCTATACATGGTTCCTGAAACTTCTTGTGATTAAAAATTGTCCTGATGTTTTTGGCATATACGATGTCTCATCTATCGTCAATGTGAAGCTGTTAAGGCCCTTTTTTTTATGTAGTAGTTTAAATTTGTGTATTGACTAATGCGAATGTGTGATGAGTGCTTCTTGGTTGCTTCATGACCTATTCCATGGTACTAGTTTAAGAAAGATGCTCTAAGTGGACATGTATTTGGCCCAGATTTGTAATTTGTCAACTTAGTGCTGAAGATATTTCTTCTCTCCCTCTCCCACTCCCTATCTCTCTCTCTCTATATATATATGAAGTATTTTTGTGTGCGAATAGCTCTGTTTGTGGTTTGGTTTAGCAGTGTAATAGCTATTAAAGCATTGCCAAGGTCATTCTTCAAGAGAAATGTCATCTTTTTTCTTTTTGTCCTAATGATAACTCCTTTATTTGATCAGGAATATATCCAACATCTTGAAGAAGCAAAAAAGTATGACCATAGGTTATTGGGTGTCAAGCAGGAACTTTTCTTTTGTCATGAGCTAAGGTGCAAAATTGGCTTACATGTTTGAGTATCTTAATGATCAATACTATCCATAATGATTTTGATTCTTTGGTATTTTGGGGATTTTAGCCCAGGAAGTTGGTTTTTCCTTCCTCATGGAACTCGGATATACAACAAACTGATGGAGTTCATACGAACTCAGTATAGAGTCAGAGGCTATGAAGAGGTTAGAATTTGAGTTTTGCTTATACTTTTGCTTCATATGTGGTCTGTGCAAGTAATGGCTTAATTTTACTACCTTTGACAGGTCAAGTCTCCAAATATTTTTAACATGAAACTTTGGGAGAAATCTGGTCATGCTGCTAATTACAAGGAGAATATGTTTTTGCTTGAGGTAATTGTGTTTTTGAGAAATTGTGTAATGGTTATATTTCCCACCTATTAATGGTATCTTCTTGGTAGTCCATGCTGGAGGTCAGGGATGAAAGAAGAAAACCTACTTAGTGTTAACGTAGAAACAGCCCTGGTGCATGGATTAACTTGGACATTTTTCTTGTTATCTGAAAATCTGTAAAATAAAATACGAGACAAGTAATAGCCGAAATATTTGGTCTTGATGGCTCCATAGCTGACAATTGTGTTTGCAAATGTGGAAATGATTGACATTATTGTCTTCCTCTTTCAAGTATTTGAGAATTGATAGACATTACTTTTCTTGAATACAGATTGAAAAGCAAGAGTTTGGACTGAAACCGATGAATTGCCCTGGACACTGTTTGATATTTCAACATAGGGTACGGTCGTATAGAGGTAAAGTTCATCCGTCAATTCATCATACTGCAAAGCCATTTTGCTAGTTTCTTTTTTATTGTATCTGGTGAGTGCAGGAGATTGCCTTATTAAAGGCTAGATATTATTGCATTATTTATTTATGCACCCTATTTGTGAGGAACTGATAAAAGAGATACAACTATAAATTACATTTTTCCTTGTTGATATTCTTCTGTTAATTTGTTCTGGCTTCCAACCTAATCTAGTTTTTTTCCCCCCCGGTCTACAGAACTCCCTCTTCGCCTGGCAGATTTTGGGGCCTTGCATCGAAATGAGGCCAGTGGTGCACTTTCTGGATTAACACGTGTTCGAAGATTTCAGCAGGTATCCTTTCAGTAGAAAAGTGTTTTAACCCTTTTATCAGTGCCTTGTTCCTAATTTTTCAGCATTACATCTATCTAAATGTCTATTACTCACTCAAGCTTTTTTCTATACTATATTTTATCGAGCATAGTGATCTATATTCGTTTTGGTTTTCTGGTTCAGTCACCATGTTCAGATTGTTTTATGTGGTAGTGGTTCTATCCTTCTTTTAATACAAAGATGCTGCTTTTTATGACAGGATGACGCTCATATATTCTGCAGGGAGTACCAGGTGATTTTGTGTAATTGATACTTAAAGAACTACTAAATGTTGTTACACCAATTGAAGCTTATGTAATCGGTTGTGATGGTCTTCAGGTCAAAGATGAAGTGAGAGCTGGCTTAGATTTCATTGACTATTGCTACAAAATCTTTGGATTCACTTTTGATCTCAAGCTATCTACGGTAGTCAACTTCAAATTACTTGTTTTATTTGTTATACACTTTGTTCTCTTGCGAAACATGCTTTGATTGACAGAATTGTGGTCGTGAAATGTTTAGCATGACAATATCTGCTACCCAAGTTTGATGTTTAATTTTGAAATTCTTCTCCCATTCAATGTTCTATTTGTTCCCTGGTCAGTATGTCCATATCCAATTTTTGTATTGCAGAGGCCAGAGAAATTCCTAGGAGATGTGGCAACATGGGATAAGGCTGAAGCTGCTCTTGCAGAAGCATTAAATGAATTTGGGAAGCCTTGGCAGGTAACATAATTTCTTTGACCTCTTTGTTATTGCAATCTGCTCCACATTAAGCTTCAACGAACTGCATTTTCTCATTGTTAGTTATAGGGCAGTTTTAGTTGGCAACTAGTGATTTTCTCTTCTATGGTTGTTTTGTAGCTTATAATGGTTACTTTTTGCAGATAAATGAAGGTGATGGTGCTTTTTATGGACCTAAGATTGACATAAGCGTGTCTGATGCACTTAATAGGAAGTTTCAATGTGCTACATTGCAGGTTTTCCTTTTGTCAAATTCTCCTCATCTCTTTTAGCTGTGTTTGCTTTACCAACTTCCTTCCTGATTGTTCAAGAATTGAGGATCACCACTTAAGATATCAATGCCTGTGGTTGCAGCTTGACTTCCAGCTACCTGCACGTTTTGAATTGGATTACTCGGCAGAGGATGAGGCCAAGAGAGAGAGACCTGTCATGATACACAGAGCTATTCTGGGGTCTTGTGAGCGCATGTTTGCTATACTCTTGGAGCATTACAAGGGAAAATGGCCTTTGTGGCTCAGTCCTCGACAAGCAATTGTCTGCCCTGTTTCTGAGAAATCGCAGCCATATGGACTACAGGTTGGTTAACTTTGTGCCCTTGGATCCATGAAGGGTAGGTGTTTTCTTGTCAAATGCTGAAGTTCTGTTGGTGTAATTCCTTGCTCACAACATCTATTGTCGATTTTAAGATCTGACTCATTCGCTTTGTAACTCATACCTGGCTACATCATTATTTTATTTTATTGTAATGTTTTTTATTTTCTGCATGCTTATAGGTGCATGATCAGATTCATCAAGCTGGGTTTTATGTGGACGTCGACACAACTGATAGGAAGATTCAGAAAAAGGTACTTATAACCTTGCTCTTTACATAGAGTTTGCATGACATAAATTGCTGCTGCTAGCATTTAGGCGTGACCGGGCCCAGCCCGAAGCCGGATAGAGTCCAAGGCTCACAGCTGTTCAGGCTGGGGCAGCCCAAAGCTTGATTGAGCCTGGCCAAGCTCAAAGCTCGAACCTGGGAAAAAATTGCCATCTCCACTTGCATTCTTATTACTTGCTTTACTCTTTGGAAATCAATATCATTAATATTCTGCAAGAACTCATGTGGCCATAATCTTAACATTGGAGGTTGTTGGGACCTAACATTGAATACCAGGAAAGTCGAAACTTTTTGTAGTTGGCTTCAACTAGTTCAGCTTTGGCAATATGAAATGCATGCTTAATAAAAATAATGAATGAATGAAGTATGTTTATGACAAATGCTTGCTGCTGTTCTTGATAGTAATCGTGATGAGAGCAGTGATGCTTTTTCTTAGATGTTACATAGTGCAATTGGCTCTAATTATCATTCCCCACTTATTTTGCCTTAACCCTTAATGAAATGTGATTGTAGATAAACTTATTGCTCTGATACATCCAATTGTTTCAAGTTGCTAGAATTACAGGCTTCGGAAATTTCTTTCATTTATACAGCAGCAATTGATATTTTTTTGTATACTGCCACGAGTTTTTTGATTCTGTTTAAGTTGTTTTTCATTTTTAATTTCCTCTTTCTCAGACTGATTCTGTACTCTGTAACTGCTTGGGGCCTCTCTTTTTAATTCACACATCATCGATGCACAGGATTTCCTCCAATTAGACATGTTAAATTGAGCATTGGAAGAGTATAACATTATTAACTTGACAAATATTATTGATGAAAGAAGGTTATGAATAGTTTGCTAATACCTTGGTCCTTGTGCAGGTTCGAGAAGCTCAGTTGGCTCAATACAATTACATATTGGTTGTTGGTGAAGAGGAAACAAAAACTGGACAGGTACAGACTGATACCACAGTAATCATTGGTTCAGGAACATGAAATTTGAATTTCTAATATGTGAAAAAGATTCACCCTTGGATTTCATCTTGTTGGAGGGTGATGGGATACTCTCTATTTTTAGTCTGGGTATCGCTAATGTAGGAATGGGTGTGTGTCATTTCTTATTTGCAGGTGAGCGTGAGGGTCAGGGACAAGTCGGACCATTCTGTGATGAGTCTTGAGAGCCTATTGAAACACTTACGGGATGAGGTTGCTGCATATCATTAGATAGTAATCACTGATTTCATACTTGATCTGTATGTATACAATGGAAATTAAGGTGGTCAAACTCTTGCAGCCAAAAATCCTTTAGACATCTTCTACCATCGTTTCTTTGTGTATCAGCATTTGCTTCCCAGATTGCATTTCTGGAATTGTACAATCTACTTTTGCTATAATTTTACATTCAAAAATTAAAACACATTCCTGGTGATTTCATGTACGGCAAAATGGCTTACTTACACTAAACCCGAACTTTGGTTTTTAACAATAAAAAATAGAATCTACAGAAGCTGAGTACATACAATATTAATTATAAAGAACATTAACAAAAATCAAAATATAGAGATACCAATGAGGAGGACTTGAGTGTAGTTTACCAGTTAAATGGGGATGATAACAGGTAGCAGTGGGTTTTATTTTCATCTTCTTCAAGAGTCACTGCGTTCATCGGATCCCACCTGATCTAATCTTGCGTTTACAAAACGAAAACCTCTCGCACAGTTTGGCACTGAAGTTCTTATACGAATCACGCTTCGATGGTCATGACTGTTAAACCAAAATAGTTTACTCACATAAGGAAATAAGCAAACCACCATTCGTTGTAGTTGAGTCTTTGATCTTTTCATATATTTTACTCACATAAGGGAATGATCAAACCACCATTCGTGTAGTCGAGGCTTTGATCTTTTCATATATTTTAGTCAAAGACCTAGATGTGGAAGTTTCTGATTTTCTTTCCTCTCCTTCATATTCCCATCTCCACACCCACATTCAAACATGCACCAACTACACATACAGTGAAAAGGAAGTCAACTTTAAAGCACGTTCAATGGTTCTAGGGATATATAGGACCGGGATGTTTGACACATATACATCTAGGAATCTTATGTAGGTAATCTCAATAATCTTCCACTGCCCAAAGATACCTAAGCTAAAAGGCTTAGTGGCAAATTCTAGCGACACCAAATTACATAAAGGTGAGGAAAGTTCACAACGTACGTTAGAGCATGATGACAATCGATCCCGATCCCTACTTGAACCTAGTAGAGTAGTGGTATAGGTGACATCTATGTATGTTATTCAAAAAACCCATTGTTGGGTCTGCCGTTACTCACGTTCAGATCTTGCTGGTGTTGAAACTGTTGCTTACGATAAGCTGAGACCGAGCTGCTACTCTCACCTACGTCATGCTCGGGCCTGTAGTCTTCATCTATCTCTTCTTTTGCCACCTTTTCCATTCCTATGAACTCCATTGGCCTTGGGATGGGTATATAATGTGCCTCTAATGGTGGCTGTGTCGTTTCGCAGTAGCCGGAAGGTGGTTGTTGATGTGGTGGCACAACTGATGGGAGTTTGGAGAGTAGCGCTTCAAGGCTGCTCATGGAAGGTGTAATTTTAAAGGGCATTTGATGGTTGAAGTGGTCGTAGAACTCAGTTGGTGGTGCAACAGCTCCTTGGCAGTGCCAAGTGTCTGGTGTGTTGTAGCCATCAACTTTGAAAGGGAATGCAGCAGATGATGGATGTGGCATGAGCACCCCAGGAATGCTTTCTATGTAGCTGAATTTCTTTCGTAGTAAGACCACATAGCTCAGGTCTTCAATCACCTTATAAAATTGCAATGGAAATGGAAACTATAAATAGTTTGTTCTTGTTTGCAAGAGAGAGTGAAGAGATAACGGGAACAAGTATTAGAGAGAGAGAAAAGAGAGAACCTTGTGAACAGCTCCTAGTTGAACAACTCCTTCTCGAACTGCGATCAAGGCTATAGTCTGCAAAAGATCATCAAATCAGCCAAGAAAGTCTAATCTATTTCAGACCTAAAACTGTTGATTAGCATACCTTTATACCAGACTGAAACTGGGCTTCCCATGTCCTAGGATGCTGCGAATTAACCAACACGTGATCAGAAAGATCAACAGATCCTCCTACTATTGAAACATTTTAGCAAGCATGAAATAACAGTGATGATGAACCAGGAGTGCTTACTGAGTCTGCTGAGCTGTGCCATGCTGATAAGAAGTTGATTTCTTGCTCATTTGGTTCTTTGTATATCCACTTGTGACTATGATCTGCTGCTACTTTGCCTATCAGTCTGATCACATTAGAAGACAAATAAACTTATGGGCTATCAAAACTTTTAGACGAACACAAATTTCTCAGGCATATATCTCCTACCCTTCTCCATAGTTGTAGATTTCATGAGACATCTTGAAGAAGAGCTCTGGTTGCAGACTTTGATATTGTTGGAGTTCACAGTTTCCATAAGCAGATGAGCTTGGACAGTCACCCGAGTTGATCTCAGCAGTTGATGCAGGAAAATTACAGAAACCATCTTCCCAAACCAATATCCTAGAAAGTGTATTGAACGAAACGAATAATATGCTAAGAAAAACCAAAAGAAAGGGCACTATCGCTTGCATACAGTACATCTAGGAAACAAAAGGGAAAAGAAAAAGTATATATACCAGTTCCTTCTGTTTCCTCTTGACCTGTCATAAGCTCCTTGGCCGTCCCATCTTGACAAAAAGATGATAATATATGTGTTAAACTAAATAGACATTTTAATTGACTGTGCAACAAGGTGGCGGATTATATTAGATATGCAGATCCTTCTCTTCACTGAAAACGAACAAAAGTGTGTTTCTTTTCTGTGAAAGCTTAATCTATCTTTGCTTCTCTTACTTGGGTGGAGGGTAATTCCTTGGCAAGATTCTCCAAAATACTGCATAAACCCACTGAGAGTTGTCAGGAATGCATAAGCTTCTGAGGGTATGTTGAAGAAGATGAGTAACAGCTAACGGGCTGAGATGTTCCTCCATTGATCAAACGATGATCCTTAAAAACGAATGTCTTCTTGTGTGTGTCGCTCTCTCTCTCTTTCTTCGCCCCCGTTCCCTATGCTTCCATATTCTCCTCTCTGTCTCTCTCTCTTTAAAAAGAGAAGGCAAAGCTCAGTGTCCCATCTTCCTTTATATAAGCCTTACCAACAAGGAAATCTCACATTTATACCTCACCTTTTTTTTTTCTCCCTCACACACAGTCACGCACGCAACACCCTTCTTTCTTTCTTTCTTTCCTCCCGGTACTGTTAATTAATCATGCTTCAAAATTTACCAAAATGATTTCTTGAGGCCCACTCTTTTGTCTTCTCGGTTCCCAACGTACCGTCCGCTCTTTATCGATCCTACTCTCTCAGTACTTTTTTTTTGCCTTCTGCTCGTATCTCAATTATGATCCAACAAATATCAGAAAGACCCAACCTTTGTTCTTCTTAGTTCTTACACTTCATCATGACCTGCGAAATATAACGATGGCCTCCTATAATGTTTTTGATTCTCTTCCAATTCCAATGTCTGTTTAGTTTCTCTCTTTTCTTACCATTCTGACATAATCATAGCATCACCACTCATTTCATTCCCAGGAAAATTTTCTTCCTTACCTTCTTCATTTATTAGGTCAAAGTAAAACAAAATGTTATTTCAGAACAAACGGCATTGCAGAATGCAGACAGCACTATTATACTTTTGGTCTTCTCAAGTTAAACGTTAATTTTTTTAAAATATTGAACTTTTTAATTCAATTTTTGTTTTACTATATTGAAATTTTATTAATTTCAGTGAATCACAAATATATAATATAAAATGATTAATAAATTATATATATCTTTTTTATTATTGAAAAAATAGTCTTTTTAAAAAAAAAAAATTCTGGTCCCTTCTTGGATCCCTTTTTCTTTTACCTTGCATTGCATGTTCTGACCTTTGCCAAGTTTCGAAGCATTAATAGCTGACACTAAGATTGCCTCTTTTCTGGTGGCACGTATAATTGATAATAATGTGTCAAAAGTAAGAAAATCCGGTGGATTTAAAAATGAGTTTGTAGAGGCTGATAATGTGGTTTTTATGGAGCCACAATATCTACTTATCTTACCTTACAATGGGAATGAGAAAGCATGTCTTCTTTTTCTGTTAAGATCAAACATCAACTGTTGTTTGTTTGCTAAGTAGTCCAAACTTTGATGGATATGTCCCAGCTAGCGCTTGCACACATGTAACGAAAACCTCTGACATCACCTCCCCAAGGTTTCAGTGTCTAGGTTTGTTTGTGATTAGTTCAAAGCTCTGGATTTGCTGATGCAAACTGAATTTATCATAAAACAGTAGTACCACATAATTATTGAATTGAGCACTAGGCAATGTCTATGCACACATCTATTTCATTATGCATAACATGTCTTTAAAGAAGCTATCGTATGATGGCTTTGTTTTTAATTCGGCTTTGATTCCTATTAAAAAGTGAAGGAGGTTTCTGTTACTAAATTAATTGCTACAAGTGTTTCTTTCTATATCGCTCGCTCTTAGTTTGTGTGCGCGTGTGCAAAGCTACACGAACGTGGTGGCTAAAAGGGGCTTTCAGTGCTTTCATTTCTCGTTCCTGACACCAAGCAAACTTGACAGGTCACTACATTTTCTTTTTGACCGTTTGTTAAGAGAATCTGTCCTTTCATTAACTGTGTAATCAACCTAAACCCTGCATTTTTAAAACCCTTTTATTACTTGATACTGAACAACAGTGGAATCTGCTGCATACGTTTTCTCCATGGCTTCTTCTCTTCTTTTGAAGGCAACCCCATTTGTGGAATGAAATGGTATTTTGCATTTAAAAAAAGAGAGAAATTCCCAGCTCATAAAAAGTACGGTCAATGTAAATTTGTAGGGTTGGAGACAGAGTCTGGTTAGATGATGTAAGCAAGAGGAGTCTGTTGGGGCTCCAAGTAAATGAGGGTTGGATTTTATTGATGGTGGTGATGGTTCTATTGTCCACATTATATTGGTTCTTTGTTGTTTTTTAATAAAAGATCTAAGAATTTTATATGGGATGATGGGAGTTGGAGAGGTTTGTTTTGGCAGGAGTGGCACTATAAGATTACATAGTCTTCGGTCAAGATAACAGATGGTGTAAATGCCCCATCCCTTTCTTCCATTAAAGATGTGGAATCTCTGCTCTTCCCATCCTCCTCAATCCCATTTCATATTAAAATAATCCCTCCCATCATCCAAGCAATCCAAGAGAAATTGTTTTTTCCCTTAAAGGTGGGCAAGTTATTTCTATTTACAGATAAGTGAAGAAGATATGGATTACCAGACAATATCAGAAACAATATCTAATAATGCAAACTGAAAAGCAGGCAAATCTTTCCCTCTCATTTGATATTAATTTTAATGAGAAAGAAAAAGATGGCATGGGAATTGGGATTGATGAATGGAAACTAATTTAATATTTGATTTGGTACTATATTCTATAATCTACATTCTCAGTTCACGAATAAGCTAGGTTGCATTGCTTTTTCTGTCTTAAAAGGAAAACAAAGGTCTCAGCTAAGTGACTTGTTACTTAATTGCTAAGATAGTTCAGGTACATGCATTATACATAGCAGCCGCATAGGTGATTTCCAGCAGTCTAAACTTCAGTGCTCCTTGAAATGATCAAATATCTCTTCCTCTGTGCACAGCTCTTTGTTTTTTTCTTTACCCTCTTCCGTTAACGTTATGTTATAGAATGTACACTTTCCGACGTGGGTGTTTCATAGTTCTTCAGGTCTTCCAAATCCTTATTTTTTTAAACGAAACCTTCTGCTTGTATATACTGCGTTCTTTAAAAACCCTTGCTTGCATGCATTCTTCAATAGTAATATAAGAAAACAAAGTGCCTAGGGCTCTTAATTTACTCATTTTCAGGGAACTATATGTATCCAGCTTAAAATATTAAGAAGATGGAAAGCGACGGCTCAAAAGTAGACTCTTCAGATGAAAACACCTGTCAGGTCAGAAAGGCCCTAATATTTGTGAATGAGGAGATACTTCTTCTCTCGGTACTAATTACGAAGCTGGTCACTAGTAAGTAGTGTATTTATGTCTAAATAGCCATCTTTGATATGCAGTGTAGTTGGGACAAAACAAGTTATAATCTTCTCACTATACTACAGTGTTACATCTTATTAATGTAAACCGACATTTTTCTAATTATTTCACATTGTTAAGACCAGTAGTGGGGAAGGATATACATAAAGTAGTTGTCCAATGCCAATAATGTAGTAGCTGGACACCATGACCTGTGCATGTAATGTAGCTAGGCCTCACCAGTGGTAAGTGCCCAAAAAAGAATAACGCAAGAAAATGATAGTGATATTGAACATGTAAGTCAAAAATGCCATACAGCTTGTTTTAGGATCCACCATAACGCAGAAATACGGATTAGCATGGATGCTAAAGTCAAAAATGCCACACAGCTTGTTTTAGGATCCACCATAGCGCAGAAATACGGATTAGCATGGATGCTGTAAATGTCTCATCAAACTTTCTCTTTCTGTTTGATAGAGAAGAGAGAATCCTGAACAAGTCACTCTTCTTCCTTGTTACAGCTCTTCTCCATGAACCCTTGGTTAAGTTTCAATCTTCTAAGGCGAATACCATGTCAAGGCTCAAGAGAAATGAGAACTTTAGCTAAGTGGTATTCTACAAGTAATCACTGCTTTTCGTATTCTGAGACTGAGTTCCTGAGCAATTAAAAGAGTGGTCAAATGTTCCAAAAACACTGCAATTTCGAACTTTTCCAGGCAGAGATAAATGCCAAGACATCACGTGATGGCGTTATAAATAATTCTAGGTCTATAAAGCTTGTCACCCACAAAATAAGAAAATAAAAGCAAAGCAAGTTCCTTTTTCTTTTTGGTTTTAAATTAAAAAAAAAGAGAGAGAGAGAGAATCCCATAACTCCTACCCTTTTTATTTCTATGAACTTACTATTTTCCTTACCTTAAATACGGCCGCAGGATTGCTACTGAACTCTAGTTCAGATGTGTACATAGATACACCTTACCTAGCTAAGGCCACAAGATACATATGTACAGAAGCCAATTCAATTTACCCTACCGTCAAGAACGGAACTAGCTGTCTTTGGATCTAACTTCTAAGCTGTCCAAATGGGTAGCTGGAGGGACAAATTGTCCGCATTTGATCAGTTCTTTTACATACCAACGGTGAAAAAAGTTGGCTCGATTTTGCCAATGTAGGTCAAACGGAAAGTGATTGATGATCGACTCTGAAGATCATCCACCAAAATGGTCAATATACTGGACGGTCCAGATGATGATGAGGGTCCACATTTCCACTATTGTCGATACAGATATTCGCTCTCTAAGGCTTGTAAACATTTAGTCATGTCCTTCCTCGTCACCATCTTCTTTATCATGGTCATCCATTACCATCACAACTAAAATTACTAGCTTGAATGCTAGTATCTAGCTAAGCCAACCGAGAGAAGATAACTTGTTTACGACGTGCCGCTTCTCTGGGAATGAGATCCTCCGTCTCATTTCCCCACTTCCCACTTACTGTAAGAGGATTTCATTCACAAATTGGTGCATAACAGAGGGAAATTTGTAAATAAGATTCTTTGTTAGGAATCGGGAAAATATCACAGAAGATCTCATTAGTGTATATGACATCAAGTAGCATGTCCGGAGTTTAGGTTTGATGACTAAAACCTATAAACTTGCTAATTCCAAGTACCAGGTGATAAGTAGTGTTTTAAAGTTGGATGCATGCGAAAGGAACTGTTACCAATTAATAAAATTGCCTTATGGGACATATTATTTGTTAATTAGTTGACAAACTATAGATTATTAGCAGATATAATGTTGGTGGAATTTAAGGTAGGAGGTTAAGCTTGAGAAAGGCTATGATTGCATCAAGTCTGCTTTTGATGATGTTAGCTCCTTTAGCCAACAGAGAACTGAAAATGAGTTGCAATCATAGAGAGATAGAATAGGCATGTTAAAAGAGTTCTGTGTGTGGTCGAGGACAATGTAACTGAGATATGTGGGGACTAGGACAGAGACATTTTATCAAATTACCAAGAAAGTGTCCCCCACTCCAATTTTCTATATTTAAATGAATCACCATTGCAAGGTCCTACTCGCTCACTCTCTCTCGTAGAACACTTGGTTTTGGAGTCCTCAAAAGGGCTAGCAAAGCTGTGACAACTTCAAGCATCTTCTCCCTAACTACCAACCATAGTATGTCTATAAACTACTGATAATTTCTTTATTCTATTAACTCTTAAGATGTCCCAACAAATGTCATTTCAGTGTCAAAACAACAGCACTATCAACGTACTTTGCCAACAAATTATTTTAATTTTATCCACCATCCCCATGTCTTTACAGAAGGGATTGCACATGGGGGAATGGCCACTGTGTATGTGAGATGCTCTTTGTTCTCAGTTATCAAAAAGATTGTGTATCTCAGATTATAACACCACTCACTAATGGAGCCTCCTGGACCAAAAAAATTACCAAATTATAGCTCACACACTCGTACATGTTTCTCGTCAGAGAGTGAATCTCTGATCGGACAACCTCTTTTTTTCTTAAACCAAAAAGATCAGGCAATTGCCATACAATTTTGGGTCCCCCTTCATCTGGCTGAACTGTTGATTTAAGAGAATTCCATTGTTGACATCTTTGTGTGAATAACATGGACATTCTAGTACTATGCTTTGATTGTGTTACGTAAATCTGCAGATGCCTATCTTATCAGTCCGTTCCATTAGCAACTTGGCGGACCAACTTTTCAGTAGGCCATGGATCGAAGAAAAAAAATTATTTCGTATCCCTATAAAAAAACACCTCCTTAATTTCTTGCTCTTTTCTGGCTCAATGCATAGGCCCGTTTAGTGGATGAATTGGTGTTAATGAATCGTCATTGCTTGAGTAGCTAACAGTCGATTATCGCCAACTTTTCTCTTGCCAATGCACATGTCAATCATTCTAACACCATGCAACGGGAGAATTAGAATAGAGTGAAATTTTTGAGTATATCTACAAAAGAAATAAAATCTACGTGACCCTTTGCAAACAAAAACATGACTCATTAAGGGCATTGCCAATTCCCCTGGAGCACCATAACATGGCAGAAGATGTTATTTGAGAAAGGCCCACAAGGAGGGGTAGGATAGGAGATGCAAACAAAAGCTTGAGGAGAGGGAGGGGCCATGCCTACTAATGCTACGACTACTGCTACTGCTAATTGAAGGGAGTTTTTTTTTTCTTCTTTTTTTTTTTCCTTTACTTGCAGGAGTCAGAGTCGGAGAAAGATGTACTTGGTACTATAGCGGCTAATTGGGTGCAACGACTAGTCTTTGTCCCTTCTCTCTTTCTTTCTGCTTTCTTTGGTCATTGGCAATCATGTACGAAAATATATACGTAACGTCAAGTGGATGGCTGGGAAGGATCATACCCTAATACTCTTCTGTTTTGTGCTTAGTTAGGAGCTACACTACGCTCAGCGTCTTCCTCGCTCACTGTCCTTTTCGATCGGCATGTGATTTCCACGTGCTTTAGATATATTCTCTCTCATGTGGCACTACATCACGTACATGAATATTACAAGGGCACGAAGTTTCTCGATTCTCATCATACTAAATTGAAGTAATTCAAATTGAAATAGGCAATGAACTTCTACAAAAAGAAAAACCTAATATCTCCTTGTCACATATTTTAAACCAACCAAAAATATAATTATTTAAGGGTCACATATTTCTTAAATTCAAACTATTTCACTTAGAAAATATTTGATTCCATTTTTGTTTTTTATTGTGTTTTTTAGTTTTTTTCAAATAAAAACAAAAATATATTTAGTTATTAACGTTAATATAGTTATATTTTTATTACCGATGATGATTACATATTAAATAAAATTTAAAGATAAATAACAAAATTTTGTCCATGTATATTTTAATGCTTTTGTGAGATAAATTATGTCTCAATATAAAGTTTGTTCCATCAAAAAGATTAACACGAATATCTCAATCTGAATGCCCTACAGTAGTTTCCCATTGGCACAACAACCCACTAACTCATATCAATTCTACTTTCCATTCTTTTGGTAGACAACACCATCGTCAAGGAATTACTCCATTTCTTGGTCACCTTTCCTTTTGCTCAATCCGCCAGGCATCAGGTCATATTCATCAAACTAACCTTTCCCCAGCTAGCTATAGCTCGACCTTGTTTGGGATTACTTGTGGAATTGCTTTTTCATGCTCACTTACGAATTCAAGCTTCACGACAAGCTTTCCTGTCCGGATCTATTGCAGTGGAATAACTATTGCTGAGTAGTAAAACGATATTCACTTTCGTAATACTAATATTCCACCGTTATGTCACTGTGCTCACATTGTATTCAGCTATTATCTTGCATTAACCAATACTCTTACAAAATGGGAATTCATTTAAGAGAGTGTTCTCACAATTTTACTTCTTCGAGCATCATGTGTTAGTCATAATATCATTGAAAAAAAGCTTAAAGTCATACTTAAATTGCACTTTGGTCCTTTAATTTCTTTTTTAACAACTTAACTTGACATTATTTTTCTTTCGCGTGCTAAAGAAATAGCACGTTCACAACAGAAAACTTAGTTGAGTACAATCTAACCTATGTTATAGATGCTAGCTAGGAAACCTCAAACAAGATGATGTATGGATAATACTATGCTTGTTACTGTTTTGGCATTGACAAGCTACTCTCCACCTTCGACCACACACTTCAGTCAAGAGCTAAATCATTTTCTTTGTACCATTTTCACTGTGAAGGATAATGGCAAATTACCCACCCTGACCAGAGCAAGTGAAAATGGTATTTGAATGTATTTAGTGAAGCTGATTATTTTATCATGATAATTCCATAGATGGCTCTTAAGAACAAATATCTATCAAGTTTGCGCCTGCTCTGGGGAAGGAGAGATTATCAGATTATCTACAAGGAAAAAACGTGATAAAATGTTCAATTTAGATATGTAAAGAAATTGAAGGCTACCATTTCAGGCAAGACAAGGTCGTTGTGCCAGGAAAGACATATGTATAATCAACAACTGGGTTAAGAAGAGGACAGGATAGCCGTCACTTTGATTAAATTATTTCCTCTTAAATCCTGAAGATTTGCTTTAATTATATATTACTGTGATCTCTATCTTCGAAAGGATCTTGGTGGAAGAGATAAACTATGTAAATGTCCTTGATCCTCTGTAATGTTCAGGAACAAAAGTGCGAAATTTATATCTAATTTGTCAGATTTAGCATGTTGCTGTTTTGTACTTTAGTACTTAGACTTATGTGAATATGTTATTGGAATTCAACCGTGATCGAATCATAGGAGAATCGGAAAACAAAAATTTTACAGATTCCAAGCGGATCTCGATAATTGAATAAACTTAAATAAAACATAAAACGATTTAGAAATCGTACCTTGTTCGTTTTTCTGTTGAAAATTTTTTGAAACATTTTTCGATTGATCAATCATGAGATGTTCAAGTGTCCAACTTCTAATGGTATCCACAGAGCAATTTTCAAACTGATTTGAGAGGAAGAAGACAAAAGGGCTAGCTTCTAAAAAGCTCTTCCCTTTAAATAGAAAAAAATCATAAGAGTTTTTTTATTAAAATTAAAT
>JANZXV010000003.1:10249480-10260801 GCA_027576455.1 Erythroxylum roigii
TAAACAGTAAACTAGTAAAGTATACAGTACAACTGTATAATATATCAATATGGACTATTTTGCAATTTTTAAAAAATCTAGGGACTATTTTATAAATTTAAAAAATATCCCGAAACAGTACCCGGTACCGACCGATACCAGTACAGTTCTGTTCCAAAGCTCAATCCAATACCGAGCCTGGTACGGTATTCGTAACATTGCTTAAAACTGTATAATTTCTGGTTCTCCTTCGTCTATACGTCGATGCCAAGAGCTTTTATTCGTGTAAACGGTGAGGATCATGTAGAATGCAGAACATTTTAAAATTAATATTTTTCCAACATAAGAAAGATGGACGGTCGATTCCATTTCTAATAAAGTGAATTTGCAGGATCATCAGTGTAGATGGAAGGCTGCTTCTTTTGAGGTCATTGAACTCAATACGTTCGACAATTGCTTACTTTGGTACTTTTTCTTTTTTGTATTTCCTTTTAGTGATGATGACATTTATGTTTTCTAAACACCTCCATATGCTGTTGAGTCGTCGTTGGATTAACAGAAAAACGTTACTTTCTTACGCACCATCTGCTGTTCCTGACGAAACTATCCGAAGGTGTTTTCTGTGTCACATCTTAAGAACTAACCGAACATAAAAGTTAAAACCATAATCCACGATGCTGTCATCTCAAATTACTAACAAGTCCACATAAGGCACTTGGATCAGGGCCTCCTTTATTTCCCACCCAACGATTGATAGCTTTCCCATCGCTGTACGGTATCCGTCTCTCTTCTGCCGAATTAATACAAAAAGAGACAGACACGAAAGAGTGTGAATTGGGAAAGTAGAGAAAGAGTAAGAATGTGGGCTTATGGAGTTATGGCGGCTATGGTGGCAACAGAGTTCACCGAGGTTAGCATTAGCAGTATAAGCAAAGCAGCTATGAGTAGAGGCATGAGTATCTTTGTCTACACTGTCTACTCCAATGCACTTGCCATATTTATCCTTCTTCTCAAAAGTCTAATCTTTTACAGGTACAGGCTACAGCTAGTCCTCAATTTCAGTTAAAGTTCTCTTATAATCTTCTATTACTTCAGTTTCTTTCTCATACAGGAAAAGAAATTGTCTTCCACTTACGGTGTCTATGACCTTCAGAATCTTCCTTCTGGCTATAGCCAGGTGATTTCTCTTGTTAAACTCTTTGGACATGATTTGCCAATTCTTACAGAATTGACAAACCACTAAAACGTGCAGTGACTTTTTGTTGTGAAGCTGTTGCGTACAGTTTTCGTTGAATATTGGAATAAGGTATAGCTCCCCAACTCTGAGCTCTGCTATGACTGATCTCGTACCAGCCTTAACCTTTATGCTGGCCATCATTTCCAGGTATGCTTATCTTTTTTATCTGTTACCACTCCATTCCGTGGCTAATTCAGGGCCTGTTGCATTCTCGGGGACCTTTCTGTTCTTGTACTGAAATTGGGATATCTAAAACAAGAATATCTTAAACAAGAATTTTGTTCCACGAGTTCCAGCCAAAAGCTAACTTGTCTCCATTCTGGCAGCTTTGTCTGTTGCTAAGGACTTGTCTGGAAACATCAGGCCAGACCTTATGCTTATGCGTGTGATTTTTCGCTTGCTATGTCTTGTCTTAAAATTTGTAGAATATGGTAATTGATTATGTAAGGACAATTCAAATATTTTTAATATCAATAATTAACAGTAGCAGATTTCCATTGTTTCTTATTCTGTCACAACCGAAGCTTATATATCTTGAAGTCTATGTTCCATTTTTATGCTGGCAATCATGATATTGCTTTTGTCACACGAAATTAATGGAGGAAAAAAATCCCTCCTTGCTGTGCAGGGATTGACTTTGAATCCACGGGGCCAGTTAAGGTGTGGTTTGCAGATAACTGATGTGTCATATTCTAATAATGTCTAGTTCTGTCCATTATTCTGTGGTCGATGCCTTGATGGTAAAGATCAAACAGTTGACGTATGCTTTTTATTTCTCAAGTGGATCTGTATTTTGGTTACGTTGGTACAATATCGTTGATGTAAATAGCTCGTATTTCAAGCTCTAGAAACATGTCGATTTTGAAATGGGAAAACAGGGAATTTGTTGCCCATACATATATATATACACATATATATAAACATAATTAGCATAGGATTAGTTTTTATGATTATAAAAAGAGAAGAATTGAGCAACTCCTGGTGAATCCAGGATGGAAAAGCTAGACTTGAGTGCCAAAAGCAGTCAGGGGAAGTCAGTTGGCACCGTGCTCTCAATAGCAGGGGCATGGATACTAACACTGTACAAAGGCCCACAAATCATCCATAATTCACCAGTGTCTCAGAATGCTTCCGCTGATGTTCTTGTATCTCTGCCATCGAACTGGATTGTTGGTGGCATTTTTTGTGCAGCTGGAGCATTTTGCTTGTCAGTCCTATACATTGTCCAGGTAAACACTGTTTCTTGCGTGCTTGTTATCAACCATTACTTGCCTTACCAAACCTGACAAAGAACTTCTGCTGGCCTGGCGTGTACAGACATGGATTATTAGAGACTATCCTGAAGAGCTGATTGTTACACTCATTGCTTGCATCTTTGCCACCGCTCTTTCTGCTGTGGTCTCTTTAGTTCTAGAGAAAGATCCTAATACTTGGAAGCTGAAGCCCGACATTGAGTTGCTGGCTATTGTCTTGTTAGTAAGAGCACACGACAAAAACTTTGTATTCTGCTACGAGTCTTATCTGTCCTATTTATATCGCTTCTTTGTTAAAAGTTGAAGGAACTTGTGGCTGACAAATTGTAGGCAATTTTTGGGGTATCAATTCGAAATTTAGTTCATACATGGGCATGTCGCCTGAAAGGGCCTCTCTATACCGCCATGTTTAAACCACTGGGGATGGTGATTGCAGTAATCTTGGGGGTTAGCTTCCTTGGAGATGGTCTTTATACTGGAAGGTAACACTCACTGCTAACAACTTAAAATATATGTTGCCTTAAACACAGGCTTAAGTAGCTACAAATCTATCATTTCTAAAGTCATATATATATATAGAGATATGTATATGTAGTATTAAAGAAATAATAATTCGAGTATTAAAGAAGTAATATGATTTAGAATATATGTTTATATATGTTTGTGTTCTTTTTTTATTATATATATGGAGAAATTATTATGCAAAGATATCTAATATTGACTGGTATCTTTTAAAAACGCTTCCTTGACTTGGAATATATACGTTCAGTACAAAAAGTTCACGAGTATTCTATTTGACCATTTTGACACTTCTTTTAAGGCACGGGATGGCTTTCTCGTTTTCGTATACCATCCTGTGCCCTCTCTATCTCATCCATCCATTTTTCTTTTTCATGTGCCATCTTGTGTCCTTTCCATCTTATCCATCCATAGATAGATGAGATGGAGAGAGCGCATAGTGGCACATAAAAACGGAAACAGGGGATTTGATCCCCTTCTTTCAAGTGGTGATGGAAAATAAGTAGTATGTTGACTAAAGTTATAAAAAGTAGTCGTAATTTCCTTGACTGTTAATGTGGGTGATTTTGTTTGTCCACAGTGTGATTGGAGGGATCATAATTGCTTGTGGGTTTTATGCTGTGATCTGGGGGAACACAAAAGAAGAGCAGATGGTTCAAGTCGAACAAAATTCAAAGATTGACTCAACCTCGCCCAACTGCCCTCTGCTACAAAGCAAAATCCTGGTCTTGGAGAGTGGAGCAAATTCTGCATGAGTTGGGTCCAAGGATGCGTAGTGCTTTATAGTCCTTACAAGTTTTAAAGCAATAGGAGTTTATGTAATTGAGCTTTTGTTAATAGAAAATTTACCTGGTATTTGGTTCTCATACGTTAATGTGACTAAGAAAGAAGCAGGGAAACTTCGTCCCTGCTGCTGAGCTCCCTCAGAGGCAGGACTGGTTTTGACATAATCTGTAACTGTTGACCCTACTTCACGAATAGCTGTCACCAGGGACTAGACTCATTTCTTACCTTCCTAAAGTACACACGCGTCCTATCCAATTCCAATCCGAGTTCAATTTTTATTATTAATAAAAGGGGACTCTTTTGTCTTGCTCGAGTCTAATCTACTAAGAGATTCTAATTCAGATTATACTTTTTAGCATTTAAAATCCTCCTAACTCTACCTCAATTACTTGGAGGCGCTTTAAAACACGCCGCAAGGAAACTTGAGGCCATCTAGTTCACTCATAGAAGTGTCCTCCAAGGTGATGTATAAGCAGCTTAAAAACAGAGTACGATGAAACTCAAATGACCGTTGGGCTGTTTCAACTTCAAAAGTCTCAAACTTGGAAGTTATCTTGTATAAAGTGCATTCAACTACCGACACAAGTTGTGAGCAACAACAGAAAAATATGTGGGTTTCAGCAGTAACAGCAGTTATGATCTTAGTAGAGTTCTTCGAAGTGGGGATGAACACTGTAAACAAAGTAGCCATGAACAAAGGCTTGAGTCGCTTTGTCCTTGTTGTGTACTCCAATTTTCTTGCCATCATTTTACTTCTTTCATCTACCTTCATCTTCTACAGGTAATGCCATTTTTAGTCCTCTTCTTCAGAGAACCAATTATCAATTCCTTCTGTTTCTCCATATCTTTTTACACTTAAAACCTTTCAACCAACAGAAAGAGAACAACTCCAACACTTACATGGTGCGTCATTTGGAGGATATTGATTCTTGGTATACTCAGGTACCCTACTCATATCAAACACTCAAATATCGGATTACTTGAGATGATTGTACTAATGCACGGTTGGTTTCTTTGTTCTAGCTGTTCCGGTCAGTTTGCTACGTATGTCGGGATAGGGTATAGCACACCAACTCTGGCCTCGGCAATGACAGATCTTACTCCAGCTTTTACTTTCATATTTTCCATAGTCTTAAGGTTACATTTTGCTTCTTCTTTTCTAGTTTTCGGCTTGCTTATTGAGCTTCCTTTTCCTTCTCAAGTATATGACTTGAAAGCTTTCCTTTGCTAGCCGATGATGTACATCGTCATAAATATTTGGAGTTCTGGAAATCATTTGCTTGACATATGACACTGTGAACATAAGTTGAAATCCGTGTCTCTATCGTAGTCTATATCAGCAGTAAATTTAATGCGTTCATTCAAATATGTTCATCTTAGGATGGAAAAGTTAGACTTGAGAACAAAGAGCAGTCAAGCCAAGTCTATTGGCACAGTTGCACTGATCACAGGGGGGTTAATAGTGACTTTATACAAAGGCCTGCCGCTCACAAGCCTTTCATCGAGTAGTCAAATACTTGAGGATCAGCTTCTTTTGCCTATGTCAAGCTGGGTCGTAGGTGGTGTTTTCCTTGCACTTCACAGTTTAATCCTTGCTCTAGTGTTCAACGTCCAGGTAGGTGACCATTTCTAGTTTCGTGCTATTGTCCTGCACCGAGCAATGTAACTTCACTAATGACTGGCAAATTTTGACATTTACAGACCGGGATATTAAGGGACTATCCTGCAGAGCTAATGGTGACATTGATTTGCTGCATTTTTGTTGCCATCATATCAGCCATAGTCTGTTTCTTTGCAGAGAGAGAGAGTAATGCCTGGAGAATAGGGCCTGATATTAAGCTTGTAGCCATTGGATATTCTGTAATCATCGAGCATTTCCTTTCAATCTTGATTTCTACGAAATTCGTATTCTCTCTTCTTCAATCTTTCTGCAACTTAGCGTTGACATGGCTTGTAGGGAGTTTTCGCTGTTACAATCAGAAGTGTTGCTCACATGTGGGCATGTCACCAGAGGGGGCCAATTTATGCTTCCATGTTTAAGCCTCTTGGAATGGTTATTGCGGTCTTCGTGGGAGTGCCTTTACTTGGGGACACCCTGTACCTTGGAAGGTATATTTTTTTTCTTTCTTACAAGTCTTTAATGTATGCGTATGATTCCATCAACGAATGATTTCGTTCGCACAGTAGTCTTATTTGTTAAGGCATCATTTTCCCATGTTAAATTGTCAACATCATCGGAGTAACACAAAGGAAATTGTTGGGAAGGTGAACTGAACAGCTTCTGGTCCCCACTGTGCAGTGTGCTTGGAGCGGTTGTTATCGCCTTTGGATTTTACTCCGTAATATGGGGAAAGGCACAAGAAAAGCAGGCGACTGAAGACAAGGAAATTTGCTGCTTTGTGCCTTCTTCTCTTCAAGTCCCTCTTCTGCAAGACAGACCAAATGGAAACGTGTGAAACTAATTAACTAGAAAAGCCACTGTTGTCAGAAATGAGACTTTCATATTTTTATCCATCAGACTTTTTATTTTCCTTCATTTAATAGACAACAAAATGAAAATTTAAAGTTTATTTAAAAAAATTGTTAAAGAAATAATAAAATTCAAAGTCGATTAAGTTTTTTTAAAATATAAATTTTAGTACTATATACCAACTTGTTATTAGAATAATGTCCTTTCTTCGTTTTGGTTCCGTCATTAGAAAATTAGTGTCTGTTTGGATGAACATATATTAGTAGAGCTTTTGTCAATAGAGCTTTTATGAGGAAAAATTTTTTCTCAATATACAGATAATTCAATAGGAAAAAATATGTGTGTCTCTTGTAATTTAAATAATTTAAAAAATATTTTTTAAATTTTTGAAGAATTTTCTTTATAATATAACACATAAATATATTTATAAGAGATTAAAATAAAAATCATTTATTTAATATATAATTATTGTTAATAATAAAATATAATTGCCATTAACATCCAAATATATTTTTGTTTTTTTAAACATAAACTAAAATAAAATAAAAACAAACGATTCCTAAATTATTTAAATCCAACTCGATGTCGAAGGATGTCAAAATCAATGATAACTCGATGTCGAAGGATGTCAAAAACAATGTATCATTGATGGGCATGTGTTGCTATGGACGTCAACTTCTTATGAATGGACGAAAATTTTGTTCGAAAAAAAAAAGGGTTCACAATTTAGTATTTGGGCCTGTGCACTATGAGTACTTTGCTTCCCTCTCTTGGAATGGTCACTGATTCTTGCACAAGTTAGTGATGTGGTCATGAATAAAGCAACTTTAAGGGAAATGTTATGGTCATGAATAAAGCAACTTTAGTAAGTATGCTCTCGTCATCTACTCTTAACGCTCTCGCTAGTCTCATTCTTCTTCCTAGCTTACCCGTAGTCCATAGGTAGGATTAGGAATTATGATCAAGTTAGGTCCAAATTGATTGGGTTTCAGATTGGCTGCTTAAGAGTTAATTTTTAAAAGACTCGGTTGGACTCAAACCCCTCTACAAAAATGATACTATTTTAGTTAAATATGATGAAAATTCATCATCCACATAAATAGTGTAAAAATTTCTAGGAAAAATCACTTCATTTAATTTAACTAGAACACACTAAACAATGCCTTTAGAATATGAATTAGACATACCCTTCAACTAAATCACTACAATTGTTTCCTTTAAAGGTATTGAATTCAAAATCAAATATATTGATAGTAGCATAACATTGATTGATGTTCAAAATTGAGCATAGCTCATTACACTTTTTATGATTGTCAATCATATGGATATATATGAGTCTTTGCATTTCTTATGTAATTTTCTTTGAACAATTGCAAATATATTCTCTCTAAGTCTAATTTTCTAATCAGTTTCCATATTCTTTTTGTTGGTGCATAGTTTCATGAGAAATTTGGCATATCATATAATTTGTTTGATCACATTCAATACTAGAACATTAATTTCAACTGTTTGAAATGTCTCTAAAATTTCTTGATCCCGCCTCTCCCTTCTTTGCTTTTGCTAACCTACTAGGAAGTAGAGATGCAACTAGAATTTTTGAATTAGAAAATACAAGTTTACTACTTACCTTTTCGGTTGGTGCATCTAAGCTTGTTGGTTTCAATTTCTTTTTAATTTCTTAGATATTATCAAATTTATTAGGCAGGGTGCACTTACTTTTTTACTTCAAAGAGTCAAGATGCTAGTGTTCACTTTTAGGTTAATTTCTACTTGAGATAGCAACTTTCCTTTATTAGCCTCAATTTTATTCAATGTAGATGCAAGTTGTGAATTTTGGGTTTCCAAAATTTCTAGTTGCGGACTCCTATTTCCTACCAGAATGTCTGCATGTTAGTAGCTAAAGTTTTCACAATTTCCTCTAAAGAGATACCTGAACTTGATGTTTGGTTCGAGGGAGAGGCTGTTTTATTGAAACCAAAAGATTGATGTTGCAGGTTGATACTAATTTATCCATATCTCAAGTTTGGGTGGTCTCTTTAACCATAATTGTATTGGTTTAAATATGTTTCATATTTTCGTTGTTGGTTACCATGCCCACTTATCATATTCACTTGAGCAATTGCTTCTTCTTAAAGTTGTGAGCATATATCAGTGAAGTGTTATAGAATTATACGAATGCCATAAACTTTATATTATTAAACATGTCCTAGTGCTAACTGTCTAATAAGAGAAGTTAGTTTCGAAAGTTGAGTCTTAATAATAAAATGTCTTACCTCATTTACTTTTCTGAATGTGTGGTCTATCATAACTCCAAAATTAGGGATGTCAAATTTGGCACGACTTGCCCCGCTTGGCCTGATTTTGGCTTGGGTTGACAGGCCATGGGCTTGCTATGGGCTACGAGCTACGAGCTACGAGCCATCTCAGCCTAGCCTGTGGCCTAACTGTTACTTCAAAAATGACGTCATTTTTTGATGTTTTTCTTTAAAAAATATATGGTGGGTCAGGTTGTGGGTCACGGATGCTAAAATACTATAAGTTTTCTACCATCTTAGAGATTAAATCTCTTGCTTCTATAAGAGTTTTTTTACATTTGCTCCTCCACTTGCAATGTCTATCATGCTTCAGTCTATGGGTAGTAATCTTCTAAAAAAGTACCAGAGCAATAGTTGATTAGGAATTTGGTAGAGTGGCAACTTGCATATAATTGATTAAAATGCTCTAAGTACTTATATAAAGTTTCTCTGTTATATTGGAGAATCCCATTAGTTCCCTTATGAGTTGTTCTGACTCTTGGAGTTGGATTTTTTTTCTTACAAAAACTTCCTCTTTAAGCCATTCCATGTTTTTATTGACCTTGAAGAAAGGTAGTAATGTCAATACTTTGCTTTGTTTAATGATGAGAACAAGAAAGCTCTCAATTTTATTTACTACTCAATCACTACTTACACCATCATGGTTAAGCGAAATGATATGAATCACCTTTAGGTGTTTATAGGGATCCTCGCCTACAAGGCCACAAAAATTAGTTAATAGATGAATCAATCCTGATTTTAACTCAAAAGCTACATAGTAAGAAATTTGATGCATAACTGCCATTAGTTCACATTAGGAGTTTCTAAGTCCCTTAACTTCCTTTGCTCAAACATTTCTTCTTCAAAATCTTCTTCTTCTCTTTCACTTTCAGAAACACTACTTAAAGGCATAAAACTTAAGAATGACATATATTGTCTAACATACTTCTAAGTCAACGAACTTGACTTAAGTTAAACAAACTTTAGGTTAGGATTGAGTTTTGTTTTTTTTGGTAAAAATTAGCCCTTATGTCGGGTGCATGCTTTTTAGTTTACTTAGACCCAAAGTTTGACTCTACTTTCCTAATCCCTAACCCTATACTAACTAATGAGGCAATGACCAAAACTTCAAGGGTTTCTTAAAGAGAGAAACTTTCTCTCGATCTTCTTTATTATAGACTTAGACAACTGAATATGGAAAGAATAGAAAAAGAACAAAGCTTATGACAAATGAATCATCAATATTAAAGCCAACAACTGAGATGAACCCAAACACAATCCTAAATAAATCTAGACCATAAACCCCTCCACCTTCCTTATCTCATAACCTAGAGAAATCCTTATGTCTTTATTAGCTTATAAACTCAGATGAATGTCTTAAACTCAGACGAACCGTTTTGCCTCCCTTAGCTCGTAAACCTAGACAAACCTTGTCATCAACCTCCTTGAATTTCTAGTAATCTTTGCTCATTGTTAAAGCTTAATATTGGCTAGTTCTTCATGATTTTTTCTTCATTGTTATGTTACGACATACAACTCCTTCTTAGATTAAACAAGAAGCAAAGTATGAGATGTAACATCCCATCACCTGTGGGAGGCTAAAATTGTAGCATCCCACTTCCGCAAGACCCGAACCCGACATCGACAGTGATATCCGAGTCCGTGCCCGCGAAGGTAGCATGCTAGAACAATCAACCAATCACAAACCGGTATATTTTATTTGAACAATAACATAGACCGAAGTCCATTTTCAATTTGGGCCAGATAAAGTTAAGAGTCGATAGTACCTTGTTTTCAAGAAATTACAATCCACAGTTCCATGATTCATTAGGGTCCAACTTCATTTATAGCCCCTTTTCAATTATAAATCAATCCACTTTGGGCCATTTGGGCCCATTTAAAACACAAACACATACAATCATTTCCAATTGGCACCAAATAAGATAAGTAGCAGTATCCGCATTTAACAATCCCATTTACAAAGAGCCCCGTGCATTATCATTTATTATAAACTGAAATGTTCAAATATACACTGAACCAATATCACGGAAATACACTTTATACAATAATCCTAATGCAGACACGAATTGATCCCGACCTCTAACTTTTTCTTATGAGCAGTAAGCCTACTCCCGTCGCATAACGGGGTAATCTTCTGAAACCTGAAAAATAGATGCAAAATTTGGGTGAGTTTTGCGAACTCAGTGAGTGACCATCATTGATGGTTCACCCAGTCACCCAACACATAATTCAATCAATAAGACTCATTATCAACATATGGCATCACATATATTCGATCCATCATTTCACATTCACTCTTATTCGATCCATGTCATTTGTATCATTGCATGAGCAACCATGTTATATCACATACATGTGATCAATCATTTCACATAAGCATATTGTTTCATGCTCTATACACTGTATCATTCATATAATTCTTATGCAATGCACATACAATTCACTTTCAATATAATTTCACATTTCTATAATTTCACATGCCCATTCAATACAATTCCATATTCTCTTTCAATGCAAGTTCACAATTCCCATTCAGTATATTCCCATTCAATGCAATTAAACCAGTCATATTTGGCATACATATGTTCGTGAGACCCAATTTCCATTTATTTCTTCGTTGTGACCGAGTGCCTATACTGTCCTGTATCCATTGGATATCAGGCTCATTGATAACTGTCCCACATGGGGCTCATTGTAAACTGTCCCATATAGGGCTCATTAAGCGTTAAACGCATCTAGGGAGAGGAGAGCCCTCTGGGAAT
>JANZXV010000003.1:10269855-10282322 GCA_027576455.1 Erythroxylum roigii
TCAGTGAATGCAATGAAACCTATTAGTCCGACTCAATATGACCATAATACCCTTGCTACCAGTAACGGGATGTTACATTTTCACTTGAAGTTATGTGGGTATAAGAATGTCACAATATACCAGGTCAACTTGAAGTAACTTTCTCTTCATTGTTTCTTCAACCTTGTAATTTAATTATAAAAATGGAACTCTAATAATTGAGTTATATCTCTATTTAAAAACCTATTTTAAAAATTTAAATAAGTCAAAGTAAATAATGGAATGGATAATTTACATAAGTTTGTCTTATGAATATTAAATGTCTAATATTGTTATTTTACTCTTAAAGTTATCTAATGAAGTTAAAACTTGATTAAAAAAATCCTATTACCGTAAAGAATTCATTATTGAAAGGCAATATATCATCGAATTATAGCTTTTTATTATTAATTTTTAGACTTCTATATATATCACTTTGACTCTTCAAACTAACAATCATGGAAAGAAAACCATTTTAGGTTTATAAATTGAAAATTTTCTTTCAAACAACAACATAGTCCAAATTTGATTTAAATTTAACCAAGATGCTTTATGTTAAACTAATACTAGGGTAAATTTATCAAATCCCTCGTACTTGATTGAGGTGGAGAATAACTGTTATTTTAAGTATTTTATATGACAAAGTTTGGTCTTATTATTTTAAGTATTTTAGAGGCTCAGAATGAAAGCTCGATGGTATGAAAATGCCCCCAATTTTGATGCCAGTTGTTTCTATGTGCAACAGAATATGAAACTCGTAACCATTTATTTTTTCAATATTGCTTTTCACATGTTATTTGGAGCAAAATCCAGCACATTATGCAAGTATTCTGCCCCCAAGATAATTGGGAAAATGTAGTGCTATGGATTACAAACATGATCAGTCACTTACGGCAAGATGGGATTATTCTCCAAACCGCTTTTTGCTGCACAATCTACTTTATATGGAAGGAGCTAAAGCGTCGGTTATATACCAAAAAGGCGACGGAAATACAATAGCTAGCTGACAATATTTTGTCCTAGATAAGGGAACTCCGTTTTTCTAAAGCAAGATATCTTCACCTTAGTTCAAGCATGAGGGGACATTAGAATTGATAAAGTAAACACACTTAAGACGGGGTGAATTGTGTGTAAAACAAATTTCAAGGTACTTTCAAATTGATAAGATCTTGCTAAATAAAATTAAGTCTATAAATAAAAAGGTCTTATCAAATTTCGAAAGGATCATGTGGATGTTAAAAACAAAAAGATCTTGTTAATAGAAAGGAGCTTACAAGCGCTCAAAAGAAAAGGAGCCTACTAGTGATTAAAAATGAAAAGAGCCTGTTAATCGATAGGAGCCT
The DNA here is from genome assembly GCA_027576455.1 of Erythroxylum roigii. Classification (NCBI taxonomy): domain Eukaryota; kingdom Viridiplantae; phylum Streptophyta; class Magnoliopsida; order Malpighiales; family Erythroxylaceae; genus Erythroxylum; species Erythroxylum roigii. The sequence goes on from JANZXV010000003.1 coordinate 10,271,217, forward strand.
GTTAACGCTCAAAAACAAAAGGAGACTTTTAATCAGTAGAAGCATAAGACTTGGCCCACGATTGTGTCATTGTACAACTAGTCCATTATCATGACCTGTGTTGGACAGACACCCAGACACACAGAAAAGTAGAGTTTTGAGGGATTTTTTAGACCTTTCGACCCTGAAAAAAATCCTAGTGCTACTCAGAACTCATTAAGTATATAAAGAATGAGACAAAAGAGAGGAAAAGCTTCTTACATCAGCCACCATCACGAAACCTAAAGAGAGTTCAACGAGAGATTGAGAAAGAGATGAAGGAAGAGAGACGTAGAGAAGAAGCCTACACGAAGTACTTCCCGAAATAGGAGGATTCCCGCCGTTGCTGCCTCCATCATCTATTCAAATCTATTTTCCAGTGTATTTCCGTTTTTATCTATGTATATAATTGGAATAGCTATTAAGATAGGATTTATGAATGTTGAGGATTGTCTAAACTCACCTTCGGGTTATTTTTATCTTTGATTCATTAAAAATCTTATTGTTTATGTGAATTGGATTCATTGTGATTGATTTCTGCATTTTCATAAATCAGTAATAGACTGAGAGGGTGAAATGATGAAAAATAATTAAATTGGGCAAAGAAAAGTTAGGTAATTTAATAAGAATGAGAAATCAATCAAATCAATAATTGTGTGACGAGAGATCTCACATAGGTTCCGATAATCTAGTGGAAAACTTCATATCTAATTAGCGTTTGGATAAATTGTGAATTGAGAAATTGCAATTTTCCATAATCTGATTAAGGTATATAAATTAGGGCTTTTGGTTATAACTCGAGAGAGAGTAATCAACCCTAGGATAGTCCAGGACCAATAATCCGACATTTCATAATTAATTAGGTTAATGTTGAAGATTGGTAAAAATTTCCCCCTTCTCTCAATTGGAAGTTCCTTAGGTTGATTCTTGATGTGTGCATAACAATTTGCTGATTTATTAATATTTCATGATTAATTCTTGAGATAAATTGGTTTACTGAATTGATTGATTGAAATATGTTATTGTTTTAGCTTAGTTACAGTTGAATTTCTGCAATTTGTTTCAGCCTTAGAGTTTAGCATTAGATTGACCCTACTTGTGGGATCGACACCTTAGATACTACGCGAACGACCCGTACACTTGTGGAATATCTATGTTAAAATAGTAAAACTAAACATATCAAAAAACCGTGATCAAGTTTTTGACACCATTTCTAGGGAGGCAATTAGTTTAGTACTACAGTTTAAGGCATTTAGTTTAGTTTTTATTTTTTTTTCATTCTTTCATTTCTATTTCTGAAATCTTGCTCTTGTATGAATACAAGAGTCATGAGAAGTTCGAGTCACGCAGCTGAAAAATTAGATTTAGACATCACTCGACTAAAAGGAACCATTAGGAAAGCTCAACATAACAAAGAAGAAGAAATCATGAAGACAACAATGGTCAAGGAATTTCAGCAAGATTTGGACCACGAAGAGACCCAAGGACAACAACAGAGGACCCTTATGGACTTTATGAAACTGAGGTTCAATGCAGCTAACCAAAGAGTAGCTAGACCACCCGTACAAGCCTCATCATTTGAAGTTAAACCAGCTCTCTTGAGCATGCTTCAACAAACGTGCAATTTTATGGACTAGCAAATGAAGACCCCAACGCGCACATAGTGAACTTCTTAGAAATCTATGATACTTTTACGTACCATCAGATGTTAGAAGATGTAGTTAAAATTAGGCTCTTTCCCCTTACCCTTAGAGATAGAGCAAAGGCTTGGTATCACTCCTCTAACCCAGCCAATGTTACCATTTGGGATCAATTAGTCTATGTCTTTTAGATAAATATTTTCCCCTGACTAATACCATTAAGATTATCAAGGAAATCACCAACTTCCAACAATGCGATGGGGAATCGATATACAAAGTGTGGGAACAATATAAGGATTTGCAACAAAAATGCCCATGTCACAACTTACCTAAGGAATTTTTGTTGTAGACGTTCTATAATGGAGTTACCCAACATACGAGAGGCACGATCGGTGTAACTTTATAAGGATCATTGATGAGGAAGACAATTGATGAAGCAGAAGAATTAATAGAGGAGATGGCGAGTAACAGTTGTTTATAGACGAATGACCGGAGTAGACAAACTACTACATTCCGTGAACAAAAGGAATTGTGGTTGTTAATCAAATGAAAAAAATGCAAGCAAGGATTGATAGCTTGACTAGACAACTCAACAACATGAAGGCTTCGTCCTCAACTCTGGTAAAGGTCTTACAACTTAACTGTGAACTCTGTGGACAATTGGACCATGACACAGTGGACTATTTCTTAATGAAGGAAGGTTCTCCAGAGCAAGTTAATTACATGGGAGCCCAGTATCGATGAGAAGGGGGAAACAACCCCTACTCTAAAACTTACGTGGAAGAATCATCCTAACTTCTCTTGGACAAATAATACAGGAGGACAGTTCTGACCTTAAAGACAATCGGGCTGAAGTTAATCACAAGTTAGTACAATGATAATCAACACACAAGAAGGGGAGGTTGAATTGTGTATACTTTTTTTTCGTTTTACCCTCTTCCTTAAAAATTACTTAATTCAGAACACAAGTAAATAATAAAGAAAGTTAAGAAATTTTGGACACAGAGATTTTATCCTGGTTCACCCCAAACCGTGGGCTACGTCCAGTCCTCAGAAACCTTTCTGAGATTTCACTATCTTCAAAACTTTACAAGTATTCTTTCGACGAGCCTCTTCAGGTCTCTTTACACAAAGGTACTCTTTTACTCTTAGCCTCCTCAGGCTATCTGTATCTCTTTCAGAATAACGAAAGTAAAATAGAGCTTGTTTACAACAAAAAAATAGCTCTAGCAGATTTGCACAGGACTCTTTCGAGTTTTCACAGTATATACGTAAGTATCTCTCGTGTATATTGTATTCGCAAGAATTTCAGTATTTCAGTAGTCCAGTTTTTTTCAGTAGTCTTTGTCTTCGACTTCGACTCTCTATTTATAGTTGAGTCTTCAACTGCTTCTTGAGTAACTGCTTCTTGATTCTTGAAAGAAACGGTTAGGCAGTTGCGCTCTGTAACTTCCACATACTGATAGCTTCGACTTCCTTTGTCTGCTTTTTCCATCGTCTGCTTTTGCAACGTCTGCTTTTACATCTTCTGCTTTTGCATCGTCTGCTTTTGCATCGTCTGCTTTTGCATCGTCTGCTTTTGCATCTTCTGCTTTTGCAACGTCTGCTTTTGCAACGTCTGCTTTTGCAACGTCTGCTTTTGCATCTTCTGCTTTTGCAACGTCTGCTTTTGCAACGTCTGCTTTTTATACTTGTTAATATCATCTGCTTTTCATTCTGTCTTATTTTTTGTTTGTCATCAAAATCACTTTATACGAGAAGTCAACATTCTGACTTAACAATAAATAGGCTTAATTGAAGGTCCTTTGTGCCAATCACCCATAAATAGATGGACAAACTAAAAGAATTAATGCTTTTGTAGAGGATTATTTAATCATAATGTGAGTGCGCCAATGCAATTGATTAGAATCGTTGGATAATGTCTAATCTGCATACGTTTACAATGATCTTCCTCTATAGAGAAGCATTTGTTGGATTTGGTTCTAAGCCAATAATCTTTTACTCTATTAAAGATGGCAAAGCAATAGACAAGAGGTAAGTGTCCTATTGCATATAACTTTACTAGGGACAAGCAAGACATACTAGAAGAGGAAACCTTTCAAAGGTAATGCTTTAAATGAAGAAATATGTTGATCAACATTTTATTGCCATTGGATTTCATTGTTGGGGATGAAATGTTGCTAAAACTCACACTTGCAATATAGAAGAAGATTAAGGGAAAATAATTTGTAAAGGATTCATTCTTAAGTATGAAGATTCTTTCAAAATTCTTAAGAAATTTAGTAATGTTGTTTATTGCATAAAACTGTCAAAAAGGATAAAGATTCATCATACTTTTCTTGTTAGTTTTATGCGTAGATTCTATCAAGATAAGGAGAAACTAGAGAGGAGTAAGGGCATTATTAAGGGAGTATGCTGAGAATGTAGTCAAACTATTGATTGTTGGGATACTACAAGAAAACTTGTATAATAATTTTTCTTGTGCAATGGAAAGAGGAGGCATAAGATGCAACATGAACAAAAAATGATATTTCCATTTGCTAGTTGAAAGGTAAGATTAAGGCATACTTTGAGAACTTCTTGACGAGGAAGTTGACCTTTTTTAATGGCAGAAGTATGATATTTGAGCCCCTCTTATACATTGGGTTGAACTTGGCAATAAGATCACTGTTTGCTACTTACTAACTGTTATATTATCCTACATTGATTGAAATTGAAAATGTTAAAAGGTTAATAAATAGTAAGGGTCAATTAACCAAAAGGCTAGTTTGAGTCATTTTGGTAATGGTTGGACTCAAGCTCAATTCTTGTTAATAGGCTCTACAGACTACCCATATTAAAAATTATATCATGGTATCAAAGTAGGTTTGGTCTGAATTCTTAATTTTTTGGTTGTCTGCCTGATTTTTCAGTCCCAACGGTCAGGTTCAGTTACCGCTGCGCTTATTTCAAGTGACAACTAGATGTTCAGTCCTAGTTGCACTTGAAGGGGAGTGTTAGATTATCCCACATTGATTAAAAATGAAAATGTTAAAAGGGTAATAAATGGTAAGGGCTAACTAACTAAAAGGCTAATTCTAGTTATTTTGGCAGACTAGACTCAAGCCCAATTCTTGTTAATGGGATCTATATTCTACCCATATTAAAAATTCTAATTGTTGAGAATACCCATATCGAAAAAGAGGGGAAAGAAGACTAACATATAAGCTTAGTAAGTTACCCCACTTATTGCCAATTGGTTTTAGGATGGAATTTGACTTGGGCTTGTGTATGGTCTAACTTTCTTGTTCGTGTAGATCCATAGGCCTATTGCAAATTTGACATGGTATCAGAGCCTATGAAAATCTTGACCTGTTGTTTACCATAAAAGAGGGTCCATCATTTAAGTACCTGAAGAAGGATTTGAAGTCTGCATGGAGCAAATAGCTCAGCAATATTGTTTACCCTAGGAGGGAGCCTATTTGACCTCAATCAGAAGTCCAGTCCTGATGAGGATTGTTTACGTACTTCTCTAGATTGCCCAAGTTAAAAAGGGGACTCACATGTGAGGGGAATTGTTGAGAATACCCACATGCGTCCCACATCGAAGAAAGAGGGGATAGAAGACTAACATATAAGTTTAGTGGGCTACTTCACCTATTGCCAATTGGTTTTAAAATGGATCTTAACTTGAGTTTGTGTGTGATCTAACTTTCTTGCTCGTGTAGGTTCGTAGGTCCGTTGCAAATTTGACACTGACCAACAATTTACGTATGGTAGTGATATTCTATTAAAAAAATTGGATAGTTTGGTGAAGGCATCAAGTATTTAACTTTACAACTTAATGCACAACCTTACTTATTAAATAATAGTTCAATACACAGATTTTGAAGAGATCATAAATAGTCTAACTTGAAAGTGTACTCAAATAGTGGCAATTACTATGACAATTTTTGATTAACAATTAATTCAAATATAATAGTTACGTTAGTTATTATCTATAATTTGTCTATAACTATTGGCTATCTTTTCTAATATAGAAGAGGCATCAGGCTATATTAAATCTCACATTAGTCATATTTTCATCTTTTACTTTCCTAAAAGTTCTAGTTTTGTTATATGATTATCTGGTAAAAACATTTGTTCCAAATTATATTAAGGTACCAAACACGAAATGTTTGATAAAAAGAGACCTATAAAGTGTTTGACAAAGTAACACTAAAAAACTAAGTTTAAAAAGTTGATTGGGTCATAGTGAAACTTTTTATGTAGATTTTAGTCTCTGAATAATCCCTATGATATTCCCCTTCATTTAATTGAAAATGATGATATAGTGGATACTCCTTATTGAAAATGATGGTCTAATGGATACTCCTTAAACTTTTGAAAAGTTTTAGGCACGAATATTAAGTTCAAATCCCATCTTTACTAAACTTTTAAGTTAAAGTATTATTGTAAGACTCTGTTGTAAAGTTAAAATGCTCTAACTTTAAGAAGACACACTCAATTTGTTTATTTCCTAGTTATCTCGTATTGCTAATTGTAAAGCACACTCCTGATGAGTTTAAAAGGTGTGACCTTTTAAATAATTAATTGTTAAAGAACAATTGATGATGTTATTTATAAATAATAGATAATAATCACTTGAAAGGATTGATGTCCTTTTAAATAATTAATTTTTTTTAAAAAATTAATGACGTCATCTATAAATAATAGATAATAATCACTTGAAACGATTGATGACAATCTTCTGAAGCATACAAATATACGAAGAGATAATTTTTATGCGGAAGAAAATAGTTTCTTACTAGGAGTCCTATAATTTGATGGAATACAATCAAATCCAAGTGATTTGATAAATGTTGCTTATGATTTGAAGGATCCTGTGTTTATCTATCTGTTAGATATAATCCTTGTATTAAAGCCTATGTGTATGTGCATCTTGAAGAATTGCTTTTGGTATCTATTGTGTTTTGATAATGAATGGATTTAATAATAAACCTCCAAATAGGTAATTCATATGTTAAATTTAAATTGGAGTGTGTTGTTATACTAAGAATAATAACTCTTATGTCCTATATGTCACATATTATATTCTTTAATAGTCCAATAATCCATTTATTAATGAATTATTGCAAACTATTGTTTATTAATAATCTGTTTGTCGAATTTGAAATCAATAGTTCTTCTTAGATATGGTTCTCAATTTAGGAAATTTGTGTATAATAAAACTTGTTACTGTCTGTCAAAATCAGGTTTATGTGAGATTGATGTTTTGCCTATCATTGAGTTTATTATGAAGTAATAAGTAAACTGATATGATAACAAATACAAATTCACATAATACAAACACTATATATATTACAAAACAAACAATATATAGATTGATATCTAATGGAATTCTAGAAATAACAATAATCCCAAACATTAGACAAATTAGAATCATTGTGTGAGATAAGATTACTCGTTCTTGTTTTTAATGGCTTGCTAAAACTCATGTTTGACATAAAATAGAAACCTAATTAGATTATAGAATTTGACATAGAACAACAGAAACACAATTAGATTTTCCCACCAAACATACATGAGGCCTGAAGATAGAAGCAAAAGAAGTGCTGTTTGGTGGTAGTGGGGAGGACCATTCTCCCTGTCACCGTTGCTCACTAGTGTGTGGCCCATCTATGGGGAGTGCCACTATCATCAAATCTCTACCTCTAGAGTCTCTCTAAGTTTCCAAGTAAAAATAGAATAATTATAGTATGATAATCATGTCAAGTTTAATATTGTCCAATTTATCAGAACATATGAGTGTTTATTTGACAATAGTACGACATTTGGTATTCAGTTGTCATAATGATTGAGAATATATCTGCTCTTTTAATTTTATAGATAATTAAAAACCAATTATTTGCTAAATATATACGTATGACATGACATTGACGTAAATATATACTATTTCTTTCTTTTTGTAGATACTTTGCATTTTTAACTATAGCCACTGCATTAAAGAATATTATTGTTGAACTCGACAATGGTGAGATTAAATGGTGGTAATTATGAGATTTAAAACATGAAAATCCAATATGTCCCAGAGGAGTAAGAATCTTTCTAACCATTAAACATAACCTTGGATATTTACGAGGAAGGCAATATGACCCAACACAAAAGAGACCGTGATACTTATAAAATATGGAGGAAAAAGAACTAATCAGCTCGCATTATGTTGTTGAGCAACATGGATAGTTTTAAAAATATAAAATTGCTAAGGACATATGGTCCACTTTAGCTGCACATTTTGGAGGCACCTTAGTGGCCAAAGTGAGGTTACTCACTATCAAGTTTAATACATATAAGAAATGGTCGAATCACACAATGTAAAAGCGTTTGAGTGATATGTCAAACATGATAAGTAAGTTATGTGATGTTGGTTATAAACTATTAGATTAGCAACAAATACAAGTTGTGATCCGTTCATTACCTTGTAGTTGGGAGCAAATGAAAATGCATCTAACTCACAATGAAGCTATTAAGACAATGGAAGATGCTATGAGGCATCTCGTACTAGAAGATGAATGTCTTGAAGTCTCTTAAATGTCTTTCGAGGTATATGTAGTTAGTTTTAGCTCATATGAAGTTATGAACCAAAAGCATAAGCATCATGGTAGGCTTAAATGAAAAAAGAGTAAGAGAAATACCCACTATAATTAGGGCTCCAAGAAGGCAAGGTGGTATCAATATGGAAAAGAAAATTGTTCTTTAAAAAGCAGAACATTGAAAGTGATAAGTGATTTAATTTTCGCAATAAGGGTTACGTTACTCGCGATTATAACAAGCTTAAAAAGGTATAATCTTATTTTACAGACATTTGTTTTATTAATGTCTCTTATTATATTTTTCTAACTAGATCACATTCTTTATGGATTGCAGATTCAAGAGTAGCTAACTATGTAGCAAAAGATAGAGACGACTTTATGAAATTCCATAAAATCCCGTATGGAATACGATGGGTTTATATAGGAGACAACTTATGGGTTGTTGTAAAAGGGATTGGAACTTGCAAATTACACGTGTGATAGTTGATCCCTAATCCTTCATGAAGTGTTGTATGCTTTAAATATTCAACAAAATCTTATCTCTGTGTTAGTTAATCAGTCTTGGTTTTTATGTACATTTTTGTAATGGTGGAATGGATTTATATCTTGGAAATATTCCTTATGGTTATAGATTTATATTGTATAGTTTTATTGTTCTAAATGTTGTTCATTTAAATAATACTGTAAGTTATTCTTTGTTTACATCGTGTAGTGATTCCAATATGGATGTAATTTTGTGGTATTCTAGACTATGTTATATTGGTCAAAATCAAATAAATCAATTAGTGAAAGAAAGCCTCTTAGTTAATTTACATCAAGTAATTTTACCTATTTGTGAACATTTTCTGGTTGGTAAAAAGGCACAAAAGTCATCTAGAAAGGGAACATAAGCTTCTTATCCATTGCAATTGATTACTTCTTCACTTTTATAGATGATTGTATATAGTATGGTTAGGTCTATTTGATTTCTCACAAATTAGAAGCATTAAATTGTTTTATAAAGTATATAAATTTAGTAGAGAATCAATTAGACAAGAAATTTAGTAGAGAATAAGCATTGTGAGCAGATCAAGGACAAGAACACTTGTTTGATAAGTTCAAGATGTTGTGTGATGAAAAAGGAATAGAAAGACAGTTAAATATTCCACGAACTCCACAATAAAATGGTTTTGAAGAAAGACGTATAGAATGTCACAAGAAATGGTTGTCCATTATGGCACAAGCAAATCTACTAATCACCTATTGGGGGTGATGTATTGCTTAAAATCACTTATGAACTTAATTGAGTGCCTATGAATTCATTTACAAACACTTCATATGAGTTATGGATATAAAGAAAACTTACTATGACACATCTAAGACCATGAGCGTCTGCTACCCACATTCATAACCTCTCTCATAAATATAGGAAACTAGCCCAAGAGGGAATAAAAGTATCTTTATTAAATACTTTGAATACTTAAAAGGGTATTTGTTTATATGCAAATGAGGTAATGAAGGTGTAATTGAATTTGAATCACAAGATGCTACATTTTTAGAAAATGACTCTCTAAAGTAGAGTGAAATAGGAAAACACCTATTTCCATATGAAACTCTTGATCAAAATACATGAAGAGGGACTTTATCCAAGTGGAAGTGGCTTAGAACTTAAACAATTATCTCAAGGATAGTTAATATTACAACCTATTGAAAGTTTACATACTATATTTCCCATGAAATATGTTTATGTTGAATTAATTATGGTATGATTCCTTAATTTTTTTTGAAATAGAAGAGGAAATTCGTATGATTATCCCAAAAGAAGATGATGAGCCAAGGAATATACATAAGGTGATTACTAGACCTGCCAAAGAGGAACATATGCATGCAATAAAAGAAAATTGACTTCTTTAAGTTGGGACCAAGTTTAAGACTTGGTTGACCTCCTTAATGGGTACAAAGCTATTATGAACAAATGGGATCTCAAAATAAAATGAAAGATCAATTCATTAATCATGACGTTATATATTCTTAATATATATTTGACTATGAGCTCTTGTCGTATGCTAGTCGCGCGAGTCATTGGACAAATTTAAGAACATGCAAAAGTTTATTAACTAACTCATGATGTGTGTGTGAGAGATGTAAAATGACATACCAAATGAGTTTAAAAGGTGTGATCTTTCAAATCATTAAATGTTAAAGAATCGTTAATGACATTATCTATAGACAATAGATAACAATCACTTGAAAGGATTGATCTAATATGAAACACACAAATATACAAATTAATAATTTATGTCAGGAAGAAAAGAATTTCCTAACAAAATTCTTTTTTACCAATAAAATACAATTAAATTCAAATAAATAATTTGATTAATAATGTTTGTAATTTGAAAGATTCTCAGTATATCTACATACTAAATATAACCCGATCAATATGTATGCATATTCCAAGAGATGGTTACCTGAAATGAATGTATAACGTTATTTGATACCTGTATGCAGTGGCGGAGCTAAGGACGGAGATATAAGGGGCCTAAATAAAATACAAATTTCACAAAAATTTTCATATCAAAATTAAATAAAAAACAAAGTTTTATTAAGAATATAAAATAGCTAAAATTACAATGATCCTCACCTACTTTTCATAGATTGAAATCTTTTCATAACAACATCATTGTCAATATTTGCAAATACATCTCTTTCGATATAACACACTAAACAATCATTCAATAGGTTATCTCCCATTTTCTTACGAAGTGAACTCTTGATAATTTTTATTGCGGAGAAAGTCCTTTTCACTATGGCTGTAGCAATTGGTAAAAGTAATGACAATTTGACTAACAAATAAACCAAAGGGAATACATGATGCTTTCTTGTAGCCACCATTCTCT
>JANZXV010000003.1:10304295-10317405 GCA_027576455.1 Erythroxylum roigii
TGAGATGTTATTGAATATGAGGAGTCATATGAATCGAGATTGAGTGTTGGATGAATTCCAATTGGAAGTTTCCCAAATCTATTCTAAAATAGAAGAATAAGTTTGCTCACGAATGTTGGGCTCCGGAAACAAACATAATTTGTGCTTTAGAGCGTCAATAACTCACCAACCTTTTCATTCTTCTTTGTACTCTGTTGAAATCCATCTTTCTAGATAAGTCGTCCAACTAATTTCCACATAATTTTGATTTAATAATACACTATTTTTCCCAGGTTTTGTGTGATTGCAATTAAGAACTAAGTTTTGTGTTGTGGTTTGCAACTTGATTAGAAACATAGGATGGTATATAGGTTGGAAACGAGTGATGCGGCTCCGATGAGGATCATCTGTGAAAATTTTCATAAGCTTAGGAGCAATAATGAGAAGTTCATTTCTCGATTCATAAGTGTAAACAACTTCACGTACCTTAATTCATAGTAACTTTTATTGTAACATAATATTGAACAAGAAATGCATTTAATAATTCAGTTATCTTCTTTTATTGTATAGCTATATGGACAAGAGTTGGATATCTCATCAGAAATGGTCCACTAAATACGTAGAAAAAGTTAAGAGTTTTATGCAATTTGTATAATATCAAATGGTGATGAAAGTCGTATTCGTTATTCTTGCATCGATTGCTTAAATGTTGACTTTCAAGTCAAGATGTGGTATATAATCACTTGCTAATCCGAGGCATAGATAAATTCTATATTCCATGGCTTTATCATAGTGAACGTAAGGAAGCAACTTGTAGTAGAAGTGATGGTATAAGTTATGATGATAATAACAATAATGATGTAGATGATTGTGACATTAATAATGATGGTGATGATGAGATTGACAAGATGTTAGACGATTATAGGAATTATATGGAGACTATGAATGAAACAGGTATGCCTAACATAATTGGTGCTATTATAGAAGATGATTTTGGGAAGTTATTGAAAGTTGCTCAAGAAGAATTATATATGGGGTGCTCAAATTTCTCACAACTATCTTTTATTGTCAAGTGTTTGCATTTGAAGATCTATAATAAATAAAGTAACAAGTCTTTTGACATGTTAATTGACTTACTGAATGATGCATTACCTGTTGGACACAAATTGATCAAATCTTACTATGATGCAAAGAAATTGTTAAATGACCTTGGATTGAGATATATTTCAATTCATGCTTGTAAGTATGATTGTGTTCTTTTTTGGAAGGAAATTAAAGATCTTGAGGAGTGTCCAATTTTTGGTACATTAAGGAGGCAAGTGGATGATAGGAGAGGGAAAAAGATACTGAATAAAATCGTGCGATACTTTCCTATTAAACCACGATTACAAAGACATTTTATGTCAACAAAAAAAGCTGTAGATGTGAGGTGGCATAAAGAAAAACGCATTGATGATAACATTATGAGTCATCTAGTAGACTCAATGGCTTGGAAAGAATTTGATAGAAAGTTTCCATGGTTTGCATAGGATTGTTATAATGTTCAACTTGAATTGGCCTCAGATGGATTTAATCCTTTCGGTAATATGAGTACTTTATACAACATGTGGCCAGTAATTCTAGTGCCATACAATTTACCTCCAGGGAAGTCTATGAAGAAGCCTTTTACGTTATTGTCTTTTCTCATTCCAGGGCCTACTGCTCTTGGTAAGGATGTCGATGTATACATGCAACCATTAATTGATGACTTAAACGATCTATGGGAATTTTGATTACAAAATTTTGATTTTGATTAAGGTTAAACATTTGTAATGCATGCCACTATTTTATGGACTATAAATGATTTCCTAAGTTATGGGAATTTGTCTGGGCAGAGCACTAAAGGGCCTATGGCTTATCCTGTGTGTAACCATCAAACTTATTTAATGAGGCTACGACATAAAATATGTTATACAGGTCATCGTCGTTATTTGGACTATGGGCATAGATGGCGAAGAAGTAAATTGTTTAATGGAAAAGTAGAATTGGGTAAATCTCCATTGTAGTTGTGTGGTGATGATATTGTTTACCAGCTATCACATTTGGGTGATATTATACCTAGCAAACACCTAAGTAATAGAAAGCAAAAGAGAAACGATGTTGAGCTCAATTGGACTAAAAAAATCATATATTTTTAATGTACCATATTGGAAGGAATTAGTATTAAGGCATAATCTTAATGTGATGCATATTGAGAAAAATATTTGCGAGTCAATTTTAGGAATTGTGACAGGAATTGATGGGAAATTGAAAGACACAATTAAGGCTATACTTGACTTAGAAGACATGAATATTATAAAAGACTTGCATTTGAAAAGAAAAGATGATGAGTCATACATTATTCCCCTTGCTTGTTATATGTCAAAAAGGGAGAAGTAATCTTTCTATCAGTTTCTTTAATCAGTGAAGTTTCCTGATGGGTATGCATCAAATATAGATCGTTGTGTAAATGTTAAAGAGGAAAAGTATCAGGGTTGAAAAGCCATGATTGTCATGCACTTTCGTCATGATTACTTCTTGTTGAAATATGTGGGTGTTTGCTAAAGGATGTGTCTGTAACTTTAGGTCAATTGGGAGAGTTTTTAATCAATTATGTTGCAAAACACTAGAAGTTGAAGAACTTGACAAAATGGAAAAAGACATAGCTTTCATTCTATGTAAGCTTAAACTAGTATTCCCCCATCATTTTTTGATGTTCATTTGACAATTCACTTACCTTATGAAGCAAAACTCTGTGGACTGGTTCAATTTTGATGGATGTTCCCGATTGAAAGATAATTCGTATTCACTTTTACTTTTTTAAAATTTATTTGTTAGTAATAATTCCTAATAATTTATATTTTTTAGGTTTTTATGCTTTCTTAAGCATTATGTACATAATAGAGCTCAACTTGAAGGGTCTATTGCAGAGGCTTATATAACAAATGATTGCTTGACATTTTGTTCAATAAAAGTAAGTGATGTGGAGACAAGATTTAATAGACCAAAACGTAACTTTGATTTTGATGAAGAGGGTGGGTTGTCAATTTTCTCCCAAAAAGTTAGGCCACTTGGTGTGGGTAAATATATGGAATTAACTAAAGACGAAATCCAAATCGTCCATTGGTACATTGTGAACAATTATGAGAAAGTTAAAATATATATATGGAGTATGTATACTCCTTTTGATTCAAATAATCATATTAGAATTTTGTTCATTGAATCTCATTTCCTTACTGTCATTTTCTTTTTTTAACTAGAGAGCCCAAATAGTCTATTCGCAACAAAGGGATTATTAATAAGGAACAAAAACATAAGCTAGCGTTTGTATTATGGTTTAGAAATTGAGTAAGTTACATATTAATTACATATTATGAACATATGACAATTTAGAATAACTTCTAATTTCAATTTTTCATATAGATGATACAGTTGCATAACTGTAACGTGCAAGAAGCAACTACAACATTATATAGTTTGGCATATGGGCCTCATATTTATGGGACAAATATATAGGTTACATTGTTAATAGGGTGAGATTTCACATACAAGATCGAGATAGTCATCTTAGAAGCTAAATTATGGGGTTGTTGTTGAGGGATGTCATGACGACGAATTTATTGACATTTATGAAGTCATCTTTAAAATAATAGAGTTGTACTACATCAAGGATAATAATGTTGTTCTATTTAAGTGAAAAATGGGTTAATCTTACTGACTTGAAAGTGAAGGGGAATATTACCAGTATCAATGTTAGTAAAACATGGTATGATAATGATCATTTTGTCCTTGCAAGTCAAGTGAAGCAAGTTTTCTACCTTAACGATACTGTATTGGGTAGCAATTGGAACGTTGTTCAAAAGTTTCAACACCAAAATGTCTTCGATTTTTGTGAAAGGGATAATGGTCAATTCAATGGGATGTAGATAAAGTTTATCAAAAGATTGGATTGGAGTTTAATAATGAAACATTAGAATAGAAGATGTAGATATATCATCATTCCATATGAGAGATGTTGATCCGAACATAGTACAACTGGATGGAGCCAAGCCAATTTTTTCAATCAAATAGATGAAGACTATAATCATGATGAATTAAATGGCAATGATGATACTTTGGTCTAATATATTAGTGATGAAGAATCCAATCATAATGTAATTAATGATGATGATTTTCAAAATCTTGATCAAGATGATTGAATGTAAATAAATCGGTTATATAGTTTGAAACGTTATGTTCGTATTTGAGTTATGTTGTTGATGTTTTACTTATGTTTATTCAGGATGAATCAATGCGTATTGTTGATATTTTACTTATGTTTATGCAGAATATTGGTGTTTGATTTATGTTTATGCAGAATGTTTAGTTTTGACTTGTGTTTGACTTATATTCATGTGGAATGATGATGTTTGGTAAAGAATATGTGTTATGTTGATATTTCATTTATAGATATTCAATATAATGGGACCTAATAGAAATAAGGAAAAAAGGGTGGCAACAATCCAAGATGTTCCTCCCTTACAACAACTAAATCAATATGACCTTATCAATGAAGGTAGCCAGCAATAACCTATATCTATCTCAACTAATGTTGAGGGATCTTTAGGTCTGTTATTATTAACCACCTATATTTGCAGTTATGTTCAAATATATATTTACATGTTCAATGTGTTTTTTCTTATCATTATTCTTTTGTTGTCAGGTTCCAATACCGACATAAGAAAAAAAAAGTTAGAGTTATCATTAAAAGATCTTAGTTGCAATGCATGAATGTTGCAATGAATAACAAGTTGTCTGTGCATATTGACCCTATACAACATCGTCCTGTTGATAAGATCCAATCAGCAAAATTATCCAGTGAGTTGGGAGTCATTGTCAGAAATGAATTGGCATGCCTTCAGCATGCCAGGCAGTTGAAGGAAGACAACTTGCTACAAAATGCTTTGGACAAAGTTTCGATGAATTTTTAATTCATTTTATTATATGCATTACTGATTCACTTATTTAAAAAGTAAGTTAACTTATATGTGTTGTTCACAGATGAAGCTTAATATCGTTGATATTAAGAACCCTAAAGTTTCAAGCTGTGTCAATTCACTGTTCAAACAAAGGGCAAAGGATCATCGTTATCGACTTCATAAATACTACAATTCTTCTCCTTCGGATGAGGATGTAAGGAGACATATTCCAGAACAGATGACTCTAGAAAATTAGAGTGAAATGTGTGATTACTAAGTTTGTCTTCTTTCTCTTCATATTTGCTTCCATTAATTTTTTTTTTGCATTGACTGACTATTTCTCCTTTTTATTTAGGAAAAGTGTGAGAAAGCTAAGGTTAACATAGCAAAAATGAAAACTCCTCACAACACCGCTCCAAATGATTTGTTGTCGTACAACAAGAATTTGTAAGTGTAATGTTTAGAAGTTATTATTCTATTAGTTAATACAATATAATCTATTGTGTTCCTATTTTTTTAATTCATATAACAAAGCCAGACTCAACTCCATGGATAAGAGTGTGATAAGATTACACTCTATAAGCTGACGCACTAAAAGGAAGGTGAAGGCTGGACGTCTGAAGAAGCGCAAAATAACTATGTAAATATAAAAATTTTAATTTTAGAGTTTATTTATTTATGTAATACTAAGTCATAATATTTGAATTACATTTCGATTTTGTATTTTAAATTGTAGGACAAGATGTAAGAACTGTTGCAGAGATCATTGTCTGATAAGAATTAGCTCGATGTGGATGACATTTGCAACAATGTCCTTGGTATATGATCAGGGTATATCGAAAGTCTTAGGCATAACCCTAAGCCAATTGGTTTATCATCGTCATGACCATCATATATAACAGTGCTTCAAGAGAAGAACCCGTCGCTTAAGACTCAGTTATAATGTAATAAAGAAAAGTTAGATCGCACTTAAGAAAAATTACAACGTAATGAGCAAAAACTAGATTGTACTGAAAGAGAGTTGACCAAGCTAAAAAAGATTGGTCAAACAAATACTTCGGTCACAATATATTAGTTGTAGCGACGATGAGAAGTCTTAGTTTGTCTATAAATTTTTTTCTTAAGTTTTGTATTTTACATTTAATTATAAAATGTATTTCATTTTTAATTATGAAATATTTTTATTTTATTTTATTTTATTATTATTTAAACAATATGTCACCAATAATAATTACAAAATGTGACTAAATTATAATTCAAACCATGTTAAAAACAATAACAACGAACTAAAAATATTGTTCATAATTATAATTAAATATTAAATTGGCAATAGGGAAGTTAAATTAAAAATAAATATTCGTCACTAAAAGTTTTTAGCTATAAATATAAAATTGTCACCAAATCTTTTTACCTACATTTTTCAAAACGTCCCTAATAACATTTAGCTATGCTTTAATTTTTGTAGCTAGACATATTTTGCTACGAAAATAAATCATCAGTAAACATTATTATATACGCCTACGTTAACGAAGTCAATTACCTTTACCTACCAAAATTATATGTGGCAATAAGTGATCTATTTATCCTCTCGTTGCTTATTCTTATTAGCGATGAAGTAATTGTAGCAAAATCTTTTAGGAGACGATTCCTTTAAAACGTTGCAGATAATTTTTTGCTACCGGACTCATGCGACCATTTGTTCAACGATTTTGTTTCATCACTAAATACTTTTTGCGACAATTTTGTTTCTTTCAGCAACGTTATACTTCGTCGCCACTACCCTTCTATGTTTTAGTGATCAACATTTTTTCCTTCCATAGGTGATACGATCACATAAGCAAAGTGAAGCTGGGCGATGTTAGATTTATGTGAACGTTTTAATTTCCTGTCACAATGTGCTTCTGCTTCAAGACATGGAGCTGCAGCTAATGAAATTGTTGTTGGCATCTAATTCTTTGGTCATGTTCAGTAGCTGACCTGGATTGATACAAGTGAGAGGGAAATTTGAAAAATACCAACTAATAATCTACTCACTGAAAGGAAAAATGATAAAAATGAAAGCTCCATCTCAACGGTCATCTTGTCCATTTCATAAGGGCATCAATTGGAAAATGCAGGGAGGGAGTATAGTATTGGCATGTCAGCTTGTATTTCCTTATCAAGCACCACTAAACTCACCTCTCTAAAGGTAAGCAAGCACTACCTACTTTTCCTTTCTTTGCTTTTCCTTTTCCTTCAAGCACGTTTCTCTCTACATGATCCAGGTTGTTGGAAGATGTTTCAGTTGAGTATTGTACTAATCTACCTTCAATTGCTCACTACGTACTCCATCAGATGATTCCCTATTATTTACTCTTACCACCATTTTTGCTCATCTTTAGCATGACCTTTTTGTTTTCCTGAGTAGGAATACCAAGTTGAGTTCGTCATTAGCTTCCCTTTAATATTTTCCAGGTGATCAGTGACATCAGGGTATCGATCTCTTTCTTCAATGTTCTGATCGAACTTTGCTATCCACCGATTATCTGTTTCGAATAGTACAGCGTATATAAAACTTCAAAGGGAGGTGACAGTAAAACTAGGAAGAGACATTATGCCTTTCGGCTTGGTCTCTGCATGGAACAAGCGCCGGAGAAGCAAGTCCCAAGATCAGACAGACCCTTGTATGTTCTCATACTCCCCCTTTTCATCTTCATTGAGTGCCTAAATTTTCTCGTAACTATGTCCTCTGAATCTGTTTCCCAGGGGTCTATAAACCTGTTGAATTTTGGCAACTAGAAGAAGATCAAACTCCCCAACCTACAAAAAGGCTTCATGGATCATCAGTTTACACACTCAAGGAAATGGAAGAGGCAACCTGCTCTTTTAGCGATGATAATCTACTTGGAAAAGGGGGATTTGGTCGAGTTTACCGAGGCACACTACGATCAGGAGAGGTAAAGCTCAAATGGAATTTTTTCACCAACATAACTAAATTGTAATTCAAACGAGACTTGTTTCTTAAGCCAAACAATTACTTTAGTCTAAAATCCTGCTATTTTCGTGGAATTCTATTTACATCAAAGACACTCAACCCAAATTTACGACTTGAGGAATATAAGAGTAGATATAATTTCTAAGAATGAGATATAAACTTGGTTCTTCCCCAATCTGAAAGGTTGTAGCGATCAAGAAGATGGAGTTGCCACCATTTAAAGAAGCTGAAGGGGAGAGAGAATTTCGCGTTGAGGTTGATATCTTAAGCAGACTTGACCACCCAAATCTGGTGTCTTTGATAGGATATTGTGCTGATGGGAAGCACAGGTTTCTTGTCTATGAGTATCTGCCAAATGGGAATCTGCAAGACCACTTAAATGGTTAGTATTCATCAAAAGTTCTTATTCAACTTAACATACAGTATATAATTGAAATTAAGTTATATGGAGCTACTATCTAGGAATTCGAGAAGCTAAAATGCATTGGCCTATGAGGCTCAAAGTGGCACTA
This sequence comes from Erythroxylum roigii, assembly GCA_027576455.1. Taxonomy (NCBI): domain Eukaryota; kingdom Viridiplantae; phylum Streptophyta; class Magnoliopsida; order Malpighiales; family Erythroxylaceae; genus Erythroxylum; species Erythroxylum roigii. Next base: position 10,312,737 of record JANZXV010000003.1, read on the forward strand.
GGAGCAGCAAGGGGACTTGCTTATCTCCATTCAAGTTCTTCTGTTGGGATACCAATAGTCCACAGAGATTTTAAATCCACCAATGTTCTATTAGGTGAAAAGTTTGATGCCAAGGTAACTAAACCAGCTTTTATCACCATACCAGTTCAACTCTTCAGATCCTTGGTGTCATACAACCAATTTGAATACCATTTCTTGTTATTCAACATAGTTGCTAAATTTTCTTTCACGTTGGTTTATAGATATCAGATTTTGGGCTTGCCAAGCTGATGCCAGAGGGACAGGAAACATTCGTGACCGCCAGAGTTCTAGGCACCTTTGGCTATTTTGATCCTGAGTATACTTCGGTATGCACAATGAGTTCCTTTTGTAAACTGCTAACTTTCACTCTAAATACTCCGATATTATATCTGCTGCACTTAAGGTCATTTTGTCTCCTTAGCAGACAGGGAAACTCACTTTACAGAGTGATGTTTATGCTTTTGGAGTGGTTCTGCTTGAGCTTCTCACAGGACGTAGAGCTGTGGACTTAAACCAGGGACCAATGGATCAAAACCTTGTACTCCAGGTACGAAAACTTCTAATTAAAGTTTAGGTTCTAATCAGAAATTTGACATTGAAGCTGGCTGAAATGAATGGTTCTTTGTTGTATTCAGGTTAAGCATCTCTTAAACGACAAGAAGAAGTTACGTAAGGTTATAGATCCAGACATGCGTCGGACTTCATACACAATGGAGTCTATAGCCATGTTTGCAAACTTGGCATCACGTTGTGTTCGAGGAGAGAGCACTGAGAGACCATCCATGGTTGAATGCATAAAAGAGCTACAATTAATCATCATCACAAATTCAAAATCTCTGGGCATGGGTATGCATAGCTTCAAATTGATGTAGTATATATGGCCAATGCTTTAACAACATTGACATTCTGTAGCTCTATGTGTACAGTATAGCCAAAAACCCCATCTGAACGACATCAAGAAGAGGGAAATATTACAGTACAATCTGAAGCTGTCAAAATGGACGGCCAATAGAAAGAAAGAAAAAAAAGAAACCTTTGACTGGAATGCTTTTGTCTATCATCAACATGCAACATCTTCTTTGTATGATTATCCGTTTCTTCAGTCCTGTGAATTCATTCAGCTCTTTATGTAAATTATTTTGCACTATTGATTTCCCTGAGGTCTTACCAAAAAGAAAAAAGAGCTGTTTCTTTTCTTTGTTATTCTTGTAGTAGCCAACTAATGATTTCAGATCCCTTATCTAATAAATGTTAGTTTTTTTGAAAGTTCAAGTAATATTTGTGAAGCTTTGAGCCTAATGGGAGACATTGATGGCAGGGGATCCTCTGTCTCCCTTGCCTGGCCCTGCCCACATGAGTGGATGGCCCCGATGGCCAGGGGCCAGAGCAGGGCCAGGGTCCCACATGAGTGGATGGCCCCGATGGCCAGGGGCCAGAGCAGGGCCAGGGTCCTCTGGCCCCGACATTGATAGCCACAACCAACTAGAACTAGGCTACCACAACCTGGAGCAGAATATATAGATCAGGGAACACTAAATAAGCATTTGATATAGCATTCATCATATCGTAATGAAATGAGTGAAATACAAGTCAGAGTTGATGCACCACAACAACAGAGAGACAGAGGGAGAGAAGCTGTCCAGAAATCCAACATTTGAACAACTGAGATGCCAATAGAATGAAAAGGAAGTTTCATGTATCAATCTCTGAAGGGGATCAAGTATTTATGATACTGCAAAACTAGTAGGATTGCGGTAGAAATAGAAGGAAATAAGAATACTCTTTGGAAAGGAAAAATACCATTGCTTATTGAATGCAAATAAACTAATATAGAGAGTACCGGAGAATTTACAACCACACTAATAACAAAAAACAATTCGAGCTGCTTAAACTCCAAGAATATATTTAAAAATAGAAAGATTGCATACCCTAATGACAATTACTATAAACCTATTTATAGACTTGACTCTTAGAGACCTAATTGTAGATAATAATAAATCCTAATTGTAGATAACAACAAGTAACCCACTTCTACTGAAAATTGGAAACTACCAACTCTTCTTATTTTTCCTCTAATAACTGCCAACTAATTACATTATCTGCTCTTGATTTAGTCTTCTTGTGAAAGTATGTCTTTAGTGGTCCATCAGTACCCCTCCCTTGGAAAGTCACTTTGTCCTCAAGATGAAAATAGGGATACCGTTGCTGTATTAGGTCATATGATTCCCAGGTGGCATCTTCAGAAGGACGGTTCTGCCATAAGATGAGCAATTGCAGATCTAATTCATCGCCATGCTTAATCCAACGGTGAGCCAACACTTTTTGAGGTTCCACATCAAACTCATAATTGGAATTCAAAGATAATGGAGCTGGCAGATTGGTGGAGAGTTGTCCTTTAGCTTCTTTACGTAGTGAGACATGGAAAATAGGATGTCTCTTGGCATTAACAGGGAGCTCTAGTTCATACACTATTGGACCCCAATGTTTGAGAATCTTCTGAGGACCACAAAAATCGAGGCGAAAGCTTCTCATTCATACACCTAGCTAAAGAATGTTGCCTGTATGGTTGGACTCGTAAGAAGACAAAATCACCAATTTCAAATGATTTTTTCTCTACGATTCTTATCCGCAGGTGCCTTCATCCGATTTTGAGCTTTGGGTAAATTGTCCTTTAAAACCTGTAATATAGCATCCCTTTCAACAATTTGTTCTTCCAATTCTACTATGTGAGCATCGTCGTGCCAATACACTTATAAGGTGAGAGGGTCATGACCATACATAGCATGGAAAGGAGTAGTGATTGTCGCTGTATGGAAAGTGTTGCATGAAAATTCTGCCTAGTACAAGAAACATGTAATATTCCATTTTTTCATATTAAAAGTTAGAACCCTAGAATACTGAATATGAGAGATATTATTGAGAAATTTGGAAATGCATTTCATGTTCATATATAATATTAGCATAGATACACGTGAATTTGATAATTGCATACATTGCAATGACTGTACATGCACTTATTTGACATTTATCGGGGATAGTTTATCTTAATTAATTTATAAATGTGATTATGATGTGAATAGTGAATATTTTGTCTTGAAAATTAATTTGGTGAGTATAATTATTGATTTAGAACTTTCGGTGAAAATTTGAAAAATTTTCTAAAATTATGAGTATTTTTTGACAAAAAAAATGCCAAATGGTAAAACAGTTAAATTATGGTAGTAGAAGTAAGTGTCAAATGGCAGTTGAAATAATTGGCAAATGGTATTAGAATTTGTTGAGAATGTGACATCTAAAATTGGGTGACAATTGGATCAGAAATTGGGTGCAATGGCAATCTTATTCAAACTCCTGTAGCTAATGCAAAATCTCCAACTCCCATCTTTCTTTCTTTCTAACTAGTAAAACAGGGCTAGCAAATGAGCTGGAACTTGGACGTATTAATTCTTTGTCAAGTAATTCATTAACCCGACGTTCAATCTCATTTTTCTAATAAAAAAGATATCTATATGGTCGAATATTTGGCAGTTTGGCATTGGGTAGGATATTTATGGCATGGGATTGCGTTCTGTTAGGTGGGACTCCATGTGGTGTTTGGAAAATAGTATGAAAATCATCAAGTAGGTTTTAGATGTCAGGAATGATGTTCTCTTGGCTTATTGGAGTTTCAGGCTGTCTAATAATTTGGCACAATACTCTTTGCTTCTCGTTGTGGATTAGCTTTTGCATAGATTTGAAGGTTACTCCCTCAGCACTTGGCTTCACTTCTCTTTGCAATTTGTACTTCTTTCCCTTGTAATTAAATATCATGAGCATCTTACTCTAATTGGCTTGGACAGTGTTAAAAGAGGTAAGCCATCTAATCCCAAATAAGACGTCAACTTCACCAATCGAAAAAACATAAAAATCTTGAGTGATCTTGAGATCTAGAAGCTGGATCTCAACTCCCTTACGTAAAGTGTTACAGCTGATTGTGTCCTCATTACCTATCTAAAGGGACTTGAATTAATGGAAGATGAAGGTCAGTGACTACTTTGTCCGATATAAAGTTGTGGGTTGATTCACTGTCAATCAAGATGAGGATGCCCCTCCCTTTAATTTTTCCCCATATTTTGTCATCTCAGCCATCATGTCTTCTTCCTCTACTTCCAAGGTTTCATCACAGAAATTTGTCTCTCCTTCTTCAGCTTCCATAACTGCCAAAGTCGACTGCTTGCACTGATGGTCGAGTCCGAATTTCTCATTACAACGAAAACACAAGCCTTTATCCTTTCAAATTTGTTGTTCCCTTATAAGTTGTCCTGGGACAAAGCTAGACACTTTTTTACCCATTGTTGGGTTCCTGACAGCAGAAGGTAAGGTGTTTGTATTGTATGGAAAGTAAGACTTATCTCGAGTTGCCAAAGAAGACCCAGCCCCACTCGTTTGAATTCTACAAAAACCCTTTGTTATTGCGAGTTTTGCTTCATATTCCAGGGCTAGGCTCATGGCTCTGTATACATTCATGGGTTTTTGAATACACACATCAGATCGAAGTTCTTCTTTGAAACCATTAAGAAAAACTACCAATAAACAATGTTCTGGCCAATTAGATACTAGTTTGACCTCTGCAAACATTTGACGGTATTCTTTAGGGTTGGCAACCCCC
>JANZXV010000003.1:10354791-10365356 GCA_027576455.1 Erythroxylum roigii
AAAAAAAATTTTCTAACAATTTTATTGAATTAAAAAATTAAAAAATAAAAATTAAAAAGTAAAGAAGCCCTTAGATTTGTATTTTGTATATTTGTTTTAATTTATATTAATTTCGTGTAAAGATCAAACATTCAAAATTTCAATTTACCCACGTCTTAATAGTTACACCATTTTTCCAAATCTTCACCTACCCGTTTCGATCCAAATCAAAGACAGAAACTCGGTAAGCGGTATCATAACAGTGATAACGAAGTTTGTTAAGTAAATTTGTCCCAGGGAAGAAGCTTTTCAGCCAGAGAAATGATACCCAGCTTAGAGTTTCCCGAGACAGAGAGAGAAGGATGGATATTTTCACGAGACGTTTGCATGCACAGAGCAACGCAGAATCTGGAAGCGACATATAGGAAGACAGAATGACGGGTTTGTGTAATAACGTTTTGACAATACTTTGAAAAGAAAATGACTAGTCATAGTACTCATTCACAATTTCAAGTAAGGATCGTTACATGCTAAAACACATTGATCTTTCCTTCATTGTAATGAAGGGTTATTTGTTAACCAGAAACCTAAGAGCGGATGACGTAGAACTGAGCTAACTTTACTCCGTTTTCCAGTTTAATTCTCGGCTTGACTGTGTTTGTGTGTGGAGACAGATGAAATGAGCTTTATTCAATTATCTTACTCGGAGATCAAAGTTGCTAACTTTTCTTTGTTTAAAATTAAATACAGGGGTGTTATGGTAGTTAAATGATTGGTAAAGGTAACGGTGGCAGATGCTTTTATGCAAGCTTTATCTTTACGTGATTGGAGAAAAGATACTAGTGTAGACCCACATTAACAAATTACTATAAAATCGTAAAGCAATGCAAGGACAAGAGATTTGAGCGAGATTGCTTTGGGGTTTGCAGAGAGTGTATTTTGATTTCTTTCTCTCTTTCGGAGCACCTAGCTCCTTCCTTTTGCCCTTTTTTTTTTGCCCCTTCTCCACGTTCGCTTTTTATGTTTTCTTCATCCCCAAGTCCAAGTTGGTCTCTTTTTTGTATCTAAAAGTCACGCATTAAGTTACAGTCTATGGTCATCTTCTAATAAGTTAGTTCTCTTTGTGTGCACCAGAAAAGTGTGTAATTTTGACAGCAAGGCGTAACCTTTCTGATTCTCATTCTTGTGGTATAGGCTTGTTTAGCTTATTACCTGTCTTTGGTTTCTGGTTTTTAATAGGTTAGCTGGTTTTGGGAGGTGTTGGTGAGTGTGGGGATCGTGGTCGTGTTGCTTTTTTCTTTATTGGAGATTGTGATATCTGGGTTTTAATAGTTAGTTGATGTTGGATGGTTTGAGAGATTTGGGTTTTTATATAGAGGTTTGTGTGGCAAAGGGACTAAATAAGTGTTGGAAACGAATTTACTAGGGAAAAAGAGAGAAGAAGTAAAAGAAAGAAGAAAAGAGGGAGATAATGGCAGGACGTGGAGGAGCAGCGCCGCCACCAAAACAGGAGGAGCTGCAGCCGCATCCTGCGAAGGATCAGCTCCCCAATATTTCTTACTGCATTACTAGTCCTCCTCCTTGGCGTGAGTTCTTGACTTCTCTCGAATAAGTTTCGGTTTGGCATTGTAGCTTTGGTTCTTTGTAATTATCAAGCAGAGTTAGTCGTGTATTTTGATGGTTCTGTTGCTGTGTTGGTAGATAACTAAGTAAAGTTGATGAGATTTTTTAATTTTGTTTTATATAATCTCTTCGTCTAGCACTTCCATGGTTTAATGATTCTATCTAAGTTGTCACTTATAATCTTTGATTTTATAGACATTTGCGCAAAACGTTTGGGTTATGCATTTATCCACTAATTTGTGATTTCATTTATTAAAACGGAGTCAGTTTCTGCAATGTAGCTGAAGCAATTCTGCTCGGCTTCCAACACTACTTGGTGATGCTCGGAACAACAGTGCTTATACCCACTACTCTAGTTCCCCAAATGGGAGGGGGAAATGTAAGCATTGATGGTCAAACAATTCCGCTATCTCATTTTTCTTATTCCTTGAAGTATCAACGAGTCTGAACTGATTGTTTCAGGCGGAAAAGGCGAAGATGATTCAAACTTTGCTTTTTGTGGCTGGACTGAACACGTTATTTCAAACAATGTTTGGCACCCGCTTGCCTGCAGTAATTGGAGGTTCCTACACCTATTTGCCAGCCACCATTTCAGTTGTCTTGGCTGGTCGATACAGTGATATTTTGAGTCCTACGGAGGTGGCTTCATGGAACCTGACATTCTGATAAGATTGTTTGTCTTTGTTTGGTTGCGTGGAAGTGTAGGAAAACATACGATATTAAACCGAGTCGTGATTATAATGCAGAAATTTGAAAAGATAATGCGTGGAATTCAGGGTGCCCTCATTGTTGCCTCAACACTCCAAATTGTTATTGGCTTTAGTGGGCTTTGGCGCAATGTTGCAAGGTCTATTAATTTCCTACATTGATCTGTTTTCATTATTCATAGGCAATATCCTAGTATAGAAAGTAGAATTAGCATCTTACTTGAATGATCTTGTCTTTTTGACGTTCCTTCAGCTTGAATAAAATCAGAGAGAAAGAGAATTTTGTATGCGCCAACTTAACTATGGAAAATGTTGATCGTTTGAATTTTCCCAGATGCAGTTTGGAGATGTATTTTTTAGTTCAGGAACCTGCAATATTGAAGAAGTTTGGTAGCCTAATTCTCATGAAGTTTAGGTCTCATTTTTCTTTGCAGGTTCTTGAGTCCGTTATCTGCTATTCCTCTGGTGGCTTTATCTGGTTTTGGGCTGTATGAATTTGGATTCCCGCTGGTATGCTGTTTGAGCTTCCTTTTAGATATTGCATCTTCTGTAACTATTGTGGTTGACAATGAGTTTGGACTTGCTAGCTTGCAAAATGTGTGGAGATTGGGCTGCCACAGATCATCCTTCTAGTAATTTTCTCCCAGGTAAATGCTATATTTTAGGCCTATTTACACACTCCTTCCTGTTAGTTAAACCAGAAAACGTTGAAAGAAATGAAGGAATTTGACTTTACCCTAGATGAAATTTCATAAGATTGGGTACTAACCTTCATGAACGTTTGCAGTATATACCTCACTTGATACGTGGGGACAGGGCTGTGTTTGATCGCTTTGCTGTTATATTCTCGGTGGCTATTGTGTGGATATACGCTCACCTCCTCACCGTAGGTGGGACATATAAGAATACAGGACCCAAAACCCAATTAAGCTGCAGAACTGACCGTGCAGGAATTATAGGTGCTGCTCCATGGTAGGGCTACATGGATTTCCTTCTAAATGAGTCTGAACTGTAGCGTGATCAATAATCCATGATATTGCTTCCATGGCTTGCTGGAATAATTTGTAATCTTAAGGGGACATCTATTCACTTCCTCTGGTGAATGGTCTTTTTTGTTTGGCAGGATAAGAGTACCATATCCCTTCCAATGGGGAGCTCCCACTTTTGATGCCGGCGAGGCTTTTGCAATGATGATGACTTCTTTCGTCGCCCTTGTAGAGGTTTGTTTCCCTGATTTATGAATCTTTGAAACATTAATGAAATTGTTTTGAGTTCTACTTCATTTAGTGGGCATATCTCCTAGGTTCCTTAAGTTCATTGCGACTTTATTAGTATATGTGAACTATTTTTGAAGCATGGGATGTGTTTATCCTTTTCAGAAATTCAATTCCTTGTTCAAATTCATACATTTTCAAAAAATCTCAAAATCTCTTTGATATCAGTTTCACTTCTGTTGTGCACACCATGCGAGCATTATCATTGAGTTTTACCAACTTCATGAATTATTACTGTGAATGGTAATTCTTCCCTCGCTCTTATTCAACAGTCTACTGGTGGCTTCATTGCTGTGTCGCGGTATGCCAGTGCAACTCCAATACCACCTTCTGTCCTTAGCCGTGGCATAGGTTGGCAGGTATAGGTTTCACAGCTGATTACTTTCGCTCTGCAATTGGCAATTTACTTCTTACACGCACGACGGGGCAAAGGATTCTAAGGACATTTAATCTGAATAAAAGCTGCATTCTCCAGCTTTTTAATCTCATCCCTTCACTACCTGAGTTATAACTGTATAGTTGAACTTGACTACATTGGATTTGCATTAACGTAGTGCTTCTATGAGTTATTGAAGTTTCTATTGTTTGATTCACATATCTATTTCTTGTGTCCTATTTAAGGGAGTCGGAATTCTCTTCTCTGGCATATTTGGGACTGGAACTGGATCATCAGTATCTGTGTAAGATTATCTTGTGGAATCTTCTTCCAGTTGGAAATAAAGGCAGCTAATTCAACAAAACTGTCTAATCAGTTTTTTAGTTCCTTTGAATTTGCCTTGCATAACATTTTTTTCCCTTACAACTGCAGTGAAAATGCTGGTTTATTGGCACTGACACGCGTTGGCAGTCGAAGGGTTGTTCAAATATCAGCGGGGTTTATGATTTTCTTTTCCATTCTTGGTGAGTTCTTATTTTGTAACTCTTTCTTCCCCCCTTTCTCGCAACAATACACGTGATTAACACGCTTGGTTTTCCAGGAAAATTTGGAGCTGTTTTTGCCTCAATTCCTGCTCCGATTGTCGCAGCTCTATACTGTCTGTTTTTTGCTTATGTTGGTACGTCCTATTGAATTGCTGAAGTTTTTTATGACCATCTGAATGGATGCTTTAATTTCTCTTCTCTTGAATTTGAACAGGTTCAGCAGGTCTCAGTCTCCTTCAGTTCTGCAACTTGAACAGTTTCAGAACAAAGTTTATACTTGGCTTCTCAGTTTACATGGGATTATCAATACCTCAATACTTCAACGAGTACACTGCAGTTAATGGTTATGGACCAGTCCACACCGGCGCCAGATGGGTAACAGACTATGTCTTACCTGCTAATTACAAACCTGGTTCTAATCCTGCTAATACTAACTACTTATTGTTTTTTGGCAGTTCAATGACATGGTTAATGTGCCATTCTCGTCGGAACCTTTTGTTGCCGGATTGTTGGCAGTTTTTTTAGACATAACCTTGTACCATAAGGACAGTGCAACTAGGAAAGACAGAGGTATGCACTGGTGGGACAGGTTCAGGTCTTTCAAGACAGACACAAGGAGTGAGGAGTTCTACTCCTTACCTTTCAATCTTAACAAATTCTTCCCATCAGTGTGATCTTCAAACATAATTTTGTAGTTGAAATCTCGGGTTTGCCCCCGAGAAAATATCATTTGGTCCTAAAGCTTGACAAAACTACATTTCTTTGCTCTTTTACATGCTTTGATCCTCCTCTTTCTATCTTGACTTAAATCGTCGGCTCAACGATCCGAACTTGGGTAGTATAAATGTATAATATTCGTTTCACTACATTCTTGCCTTCCGTTTCCCATCTGTTACCCCCACTAGAGAAATAAAGCGAGCTTCCAGGCTTATACCTCTTTGTTAGCTTGCAGATAACGCCTGCAACTTGCAACTAGATAACCCTTATTCAACAGGGAATTGTTTCCACTTCCAACAGACTAAGATTTAAGAGTAATCATGTAAACGTTGTAGATGACCGCAAAATCTACATTACAATTGCAGAATTGGGATCTAGGCAAACATCACCTTGAATAAGGTGTTTTTGGAGGAAGGATCGTATGCATTTTCTCAAGGTGATATTTGGTAAAATTGATATTCAAATCCTTCCAATGGAATCTTGTACATGTGATTTTGACATGCATACCACAGCTAACAGCGTTAGTCAAGTGGTCCACCTGTTTGCTTACCTGTGGCTGCGGTTTCTACTGTGATGTCTCAGTCCCCATTGTCAAGGACGGGGAAGAAAAGTATGCATCAAGCACCAAGTCATAATGCAGCAGTCAGTAGCAGTGCAATTTTTTGTCGGACAAATCTGATAAATCGATGTTGGACTTGGCTAAACATATTCAGGAAAACTGTGCCTAAACTTAGGTTCTCAGGTACAGATTACTGGAGATAGGATTTAGTGTTTCCTGGTGGAAATGGTCAGTCCTTGTATAATTTGCCAGTTGTCTAAACTCGAAAGCATTCGCGCATTCCATGGTTAATTATAAAGTATGGCTAATTTATTATATTTAGCTAATATTTGTACTTAGTTAGTCCTATTCAGCAAGTTGCTAGTTATATGTTAGCTGTAAATAGCTCATTAATCAAGATTAGTTAAGATAGCGAGAGGCAACTATTGTGTCTTGAAGTTTTGTATAAAACAGAGCTAATGCTCTTTATTTTTTATGTTTGTAAAAGAATTGAGTTTTCATTCATTTTGATATAGAATTCCGGCTTTAATAGAATTTGTTCATGGTGTTAGAGATATAGATGCTTGATCAAGCTCATTTTTTAATTTTCTTTGAACATAATTTTTTTGGTTTTGTTGGATGTTCTTCATGCAAAATGGAGGTCAAGGTGACTGGGATGAATATATTCTAGAAGTTAGTTCACAAAGTGAAGGAATTCTGGTATATGATGATGGAAATCCACTCTAGCTACAGGAATCAGATCATCTAGATATGGTTCTTATTACCTCTCCTTTAACTAGAAGTAACTAATTGAGTTAGAATGGATTAATTTCATTACTTTAGGAACAAAGATGAAATTCAGATTTATCAATGGAAGTTACATAAAAATTAATCTAGATTCGACTGATTATGTTCAGTGGATTCGTGTGGATTGTATGGTGAGATCATGGATCTTGAATGCTATTTCTAAATAGATAGTTAATGCTTTCATTTACAATAATTCTATAAGAGAACTTTGGATGGAGTTAGAAGAAAGATTTGGAGAATCAAATGGTCCTTTGGTGCATCAGCTACAAAGGTAGATCAGCTCTATATCACAAGGGAACATGTTAGTAGTGAGATCCTTCACCAGACTTAAGAAACTTCAGGATGAGCTTCATTATACTATGCGATGCACAATGCACTTGTGGTGCAGCTAAGGGTCTTATGAATTTAGCCTCACTCAATCAACTAACACAAATATTGATGGGATTAAATGATAGTTACGATAATGTTAGAAAAATATTAGTAGCGGACCCTTTACCTACTATAAATAAAGCTTATTCTATGGTGTTAGGGGTAGAAAACTAGAGAGAGGTTTGCATGAGAATTCCAAAAAAAAAAAAAAAAAAGAATGAAGAAAACAATTCTATATTGAATTGAGATGTCTAAAGATAGAATTTCTATGGTATATATACAAGAGGCTCAGAAATAAATAGGAGACATTCTTAGCTATCAAATCTCCCAATTGTAGGGAGAGATCTTCAATTATAGGATGAGATCACTACAGATATTAATTCCCAAATATATACACAGAAATAATCCAATCCAATAACTCTAGCTAACACTCGCCCTCAAGTTGGTGCATAGATATCCCACATGCCCAACTTGCAAACAAAATTGTGAAATTACTTATTGTACAGTTCTTTGGTGAAGAAATCTGCCAATTGTTCATTGTGAAGAGCTATTCATAAGTTTCTCCTTTACGAAATGTTGGTCAATTTCTATGTGTTTTGTTTTATCACGCTGAAAAGGATTGTGAGCTATGCTAATGGCAGCTTTGTTGTCACAATAGAGGGACAAACTTCCTCCATCCACCAGTTGTAATTTATTTGTTAGCTTTTTTACCCATAAGAGTTCGCACATACCTTATGTCATAACTCTGTATTCAGCTTCCGCACTGGATCTAAAACTATGTTTCTTGCTTCTCTAAGTGATTAGGTTTCCTCCTATGAGCGTAAAATAACTAGTGGTTGATCTCCTATTTTCTAGAGATCCAGCCCAATCAGTAAATGTAAATGCTTTTATCTTAAGGTGACCATTGTTAGAGAACAGAAGGCCTTTTCATGGTGTAAATTTCAGATAGCGTAGTATGCGGAATACAGCCTGTAAGTATGGTTCTCGAGGATCATGCATATACTAACTCACCAGGCTAACTACATATGCTATGTCTGGTATGGTGTAAGAGATAAAGATGAGTCTCCCAGCTAATCTTTGATATCTTCCAATGTCTACTGATGTACATATTCTTGATTGAAGTTTTTGGTTGCTCTCGATAAGAGATTTAGCTAGTTTAAAACCCATCATATCGGTTTCTTCTAACAAGCCCAGGACATATTTTCTTTGGGAGATAAAGATTCTTTTTCTTAATCTAGCGACTTTAGCTCCCAAGAAGTATTGCAACTTCCCTAGATCTTTAATTTCAAATTCATGAGCGAGGAGTTTCTTCAGCCTAACCATCTTTTCTGTATCACTTCCTGTTACTACATTGTCATCATCATAGACAATGAAAAGCGTGATTTTACCTTGGGAATGCTTTATAAATAGGGTATGAGTTGCAGCACTCTCGTGATAACCAAAGGAAATCATAGTTCGACTGAACTTTTCAAACCATGCTCTGGGTGATTGCTTTAACCCATACAAGGCTTTTCTAGCCTACAAACCTTCCCTTGTGTCTTCTCATCTTCAAACCCGATAGGAATCTCCATATACACCTCCTCCTCTAGATCCCCATGAAGGAAAACTTTTTTAACATCAAACTGTTGTAAATTCCAATCTAAGTTAGCTACACAAGAGAGTAGAATTCTTATTGTATTCATCTTAGCAAAAGGATCAAAGGTTTCCTAATAGTCCACTCCATATATTTGAGTAAAGACTATAGCCACCAATCTCGCCTTGTATCTCTCAATAGATCCATTTAACTTATGTTTCACTATGAATACCTATTTATAGCCAACTTTTTCCCCCTTCTAGAGCAGTGACTAGTTCCCAGATCTCTTTTTTGTCAGGGCTTTCATTTCCTCAGTCATAGCTTCTTTCCATTAGACATTTTCTGTTGCTTCTCTCTAATCCTGTGGAATGGACACAGAGGAAACATTCAAGACAAAGGCTCTATTGGGTGGAGATAGTGAGTCATAGGAAACAAAGTCAGAAATTGGGTGCTTAATGCAAGTTCTAACACCTTTCCAAAGAGCAATGGGCTTATTTAAACCATCATATAAATCATATTCTAACTCATCAGTGTTTTGGGAGGAAGAGGATGGCATAAACTACATAATGGTTTTTTCTTCTTTTCTCGTCTTGAGTATGTTTGCAAATCTGGTCTTTTTAAGCACCTAACTCGATGCTCCTGAATCACAGTAGTCCCCCCTAGATTACATCATCAAGCAACACCTCTTCACTCTCATTCTCCCTTTGAAGAGGAGTTTGATGTATGGTAAAATAGGGCTCACACTCCAAAAAAGTGGCATCCATACTTACAAAGTATTTCTTAGACGGGGATAACACTTATATCCTCTTTATGTGAGAGAGTGTCCAACAAACACACACTTCAAAGCTCTAGGCTCTAACTTGCCTACATTCTGAGCATGAACAAAGCAATTACACCCAAATATTCTTGGAGGTATAGTAGACGAATTTTTATCTTACAAAATTTCTATAAGGCTTTAAAGTCTAGAATTTGAAGTGGCATTCTATTGATAAGATAGATAGCTAAAAGTACGGGATCACCATAATATCCCTCCGGAAGATTCATGGTGAACATGAGTGATTGAGCTATCTCTAGAACATGTTTGTTCTTCCTTTCTATAACTTCGTTCTGTTCACTAGTATAGGCATATCTAGTTTGATGTATTATTCCATAGGAATCTAGATCATCATGAAAATTTCCATCCATATACTCCAGTTCATTATCATAACTTAGGATTTTAACTTTAGCATCATATTGGGTACAAATCATTTTATGAAAAATCTAAAAGCACAAAACACTTCATTCTTGGCTTTCATCAAATAAACCCAAGTTTTTTAAAAAAAAATGAAAAAGAATTTTAATTATAGTTAGAACTATATCAATATTACAATGAGTTCAAGGCATTAAGCCAAACATCATATTACAATATGACCAAAAAAACACCCTAGGCAAGGTAGTATAACTGTCTATAAGATAGAAAACAAATAGAAATAATTATAGGCATCACTTATGTTTCATTTCATGGAAAGGCTCATTCGTCATTTCTTGTTTATGAGGGTCGTTTAACCCCCTAATGCTCCAAACTAAGACTGTCGTATTTAGGGAAAGTCCCCTGATATTTGGGATTTTGCTTTCTCTTCCTTGTTGATTTCCTTTTTGTAGTTTTTAACTTCACATAAAAATCTCCTAGGATGTCAGGGACTTGAGCTATAGCTAATGGAGAATCACAACCTCTGCTTGTTCTGCATTCTAAGAGATGATACCCCAGTCCCCTAACTAGCCACATAGTCATCACTGAAGTTCATTATTGTTGTTTGTTGTTCATACACCAGCCTAGCGTGCAACAATCAATAAAGGTTACTGTTGGACCCCGAACTTTTCGTGGAAGATTAGAACTATTGAATGAAAAATTTTGGTGATTAGTCACGAGTCAAGAATAAATGAATGAAAGTTTTTGAAACAAGAAATGATAGACAAGAGTAAAGTAGGGAATACGAAATGTGGAGAGATTCACGATTTGCTATGGTGTTTTGGTGCATAAAAGATTTTTGAAATAGAAAGAATTAAGATGAAAGTTA
>JANZXV010000003.1:10402440-10423010 GCA_027576455.1 Erythroxylum roigii
ACAAGTTATAACCTATTAAATCACTTCCAGATTTTTCCATAAAACATCATTTCGGGTCAACTTTGCATGTTCTTTCTGACCTTGATACTGAAGTTATTTCTCAACACTTTCTCCTAGAAACATGTTCCTCTACATCTTATGTTCCCATTGACACTAAAATCATTCAATTTGGTATTCTGCAGATCCAAATATAATCAAAACACTAAAGTATATTCAGTAAGATAATCTTATTTCACTGTTCCAATAGATCCCACACTTTCATTTGATCAACATTTTTCAAATCAATTCAGAATGCCATCAGTCTTTGTGGAGAGGTAGAAAAGTGTCTTATGAATCCAATGGTTCAATAATCACTTCATTCGGAGGTCAGATAACAAAAGTTATGGCCAAAAGAATCAAACAAGGTTTTGTCCTCAATTCATATTGCACCTGTCGTGGGACAATTAGCATAATTTTCACTAGAGATGTCGGATCAAGGTCATTCTTAGACGGTTTGAAAGGAGACTTCGAAATTTACAACTTTCGTGAAGACTTTGGAGACAAATTCTATCGTCTAGATAATCAAATTGGATCAAACAATACAAAATGAACAATGACCACAAGAAGAAGGTTATGAACAATACACAGAAGCTATTTTACAATTGGCATAACTCTCTTCAGGAATATCGGATTGAGATTATTCTTAGAGGATTCAAAAAAGGACTTCAATATCTACATCTTTCATGAAGACATTAAAGACAAATTCTATCGCTTGTAGGGTCAAAAATGGACCAGACGATAGCATCAAACGAATAGTGTACAGAAGAAAAAGTTTCAGTCACATAAGCAAAAAGAAGATGAAGCAGAAAGCAGACGAAGCAAAAAGCAAACGAAGCAAAAGAACAAAAGAAGCAAAAAGCAGACAAAGCAAAGTCAACTTAAGACGAAGCAAAGTCAACTTAAGATGATGAAACTCTTAAGACGAAGCAGAGTTAACTTAAAACGAAGCAAAGTCAACTTAAGACGATGCAACTCTTAAAACGAAGCAGAGTCAACTTAAGACGATATGACGCCATCACAAATGATACATCTTCACAGACGATATGAAGTCATCACAGACGATACGTCTTTACAGACGATACATCTTTACAAACGATGCATTTATGCTCCTGAACATCTCCCCTTATAAGGACCATAACTTTCTACTCCACTGTCCAAAAATTCAATACCATATATTCTCAGTAAACTTCTCCAACGTATTTTCCTTCACTAAATCCAACACATAAATTTTTATTTCTAGTCTTTCTACTCCATTACATTCTACTCATTCACTATAACCACAATTCTCAATCTATCCCATTACTATTCAATATATCCAGAATGTCAATTAGTGCATGTACAATTATTTTCATGTGTGCAAAGATTCAATATTTATATGCATGAGCATGAAACACAATTCTAATCTCTCAGTGAATCTCTCACATTTACAGTTTTAGCCTCAACGTGGATAATGGGATGTTACAAGTAGGCCAACACTTTGCCTCATATAACATGGTTGGCCGAATCACCATTTTATAGAACTTCCCTTTAAGTTTTACAAGGACCTTTTTATTACATTAAACACTTGATGCACTCCACCATTTGATCCACCTAGATCTAATACGATGCAATATATCGTCATCGATATTTCTATTTTTCTAAATGATGGATCCGAGATATTTAAAACTTGATTTATGTGGTATGATGTCAGTGTCAATCGCTACCGACGCCTCTTGTACTATCTGCCTACTCGAAAAGTTGCATTATAAATATTCCGCCTTGGACCTGCTTTTTTTAAAAACCTTTAGATTCTAGCTCTTCTCTCCAATGTTCTATTGATTCTAACGATTCTGAATGATAAATTTATATTCTTTAAAACGAATAATAGTTATTATGTTTTTTTTTAAAGTTGACATATCTCCATTCAAACCATTTCATTTAACTCTGAGTGGGGCCTTGTATTTAACCAAGAAAAGAAGAGCAAATACAACCAATTGACTCCGACGGCACCGCCGAAACCGCCCGGCCATACCTGACCCCTCTCCATGTGGCACCACACGAAGCTTCCGACGTTGGTGCCGATGCCAATTATTAAATAATAATATTAATAAGATCATAAAATTCTTATCTTCGTCAACATGAAATGCTGACGATATCAACCATAAAGTAACAAACTTCATATATTGTGGAATCGAAATCACAAATGGGTCTCTCTTTTTTTTTTTGGAAAAAAATAGCTCTTGTAAGGTAGTTTAGAAATGAGGGACGGCCTGTTTGAATAAGGACCCTTACTAGTAGTATATTTGCAGGGTGGTGGGAGCTGTATAGAAAGAGACAGTTGCTTGGTTCACAATCCTTCCTTCTCTCTTCTTTCCTTATCTTACTTCAACTCTCTCTCTCTTCTGTTCACAAGAGAGTTTTGGAGTGTGGAGATAGAGAGAAACATGGGGAATTGTCAAGCCATAGATGCTGCAGCTCTTGTAATACAGCATCCTGATGGAAAGATAGAGAGGGTATATTGGTCTGTGACAGCAAGTGAAGTCATGAAAATGAATCCTGGTCATTATGTTTCCCTTATCATTCCACTGCCTGTCTCTGGTGAAGAAAACCAGGAACAGAAAGTTGTGCAATTTACGCGTGTGAAGCTTCTCAGACCAAATGATACACTCTCTCTTGGTCATGCCTATCGGCTTGTTACTAAGCAAGGTAAAGGAATGCTCAGATGAGAAGTTTTTGTCGTAAACGCTGTATGCTCATGTCTGTTCATTTAGTGAGGGTATATTTTTTGGTTGCAGAGGTTATGAAGGTGTTGAGGGCCAAGAAATATGCCAAAATGAAGAAGCAGCCGTCAGAATCTGTTGAGAAAACGCAGGTATCAGATCAGAAGCAGAGACCAGATTGTGAAGCAGAAAAGAAACCAGACACAGAGCTCAAGGTATACGTATAATTGGACTATTTGTTGATTTGAGCTTATTCTTGCAGCATGCGGTGAGTTGTTTGTGTGATATTCATCCTCAAACATTGATCACGTCCTTTCTTGAACTCGACTGGAGTAACATCTGCAGGAGTTTTGTTTTAAGAAGCTGTTATTCCATGTTTGATTGATAATCCCGATCTCAAATTATTGGATTATACGTAAGATGAAGAAAAGAAAGCTAGCTTTCTGGTCGCGAAGTATACATATATCCCATGGGTTGTTTTTTCTGTTTTTTGAATGCTGACCGCTGTAAATTAATTTAGGTGATGAAACAAGAAAGACACCGGCACAAACCGCCGTCAATCAACTCCTCTTCACTTAGATGGAAGTCCTGGAGACCCTCATTACAGAGCATCTCTGAGACTGCAAGCTGATGGTTTGTTCCGAAAGCAGGAAAGGTACCTCTGCCATTTGAAAAGGATAATGCGTGTTGAATAGACAGCAAATTATGAGTTCACTAGATAGAGTGGAGATGGTTAATCTCATATGCGAAACCGATAGTCAAACCAGACGTCCCCTCTTTTGGACCAATTTCAAGAAAATAAAAGGAACTGTATAGCTATAAAAAAGAGTGATGGAGCTGCCGTTGTACAAGTCATATTCTGCAAATCTTACAGTTGATAATTCGGTTTTCAGAGTATAACACGTAGATAAAGTTGAAACATTTACAATTTTACAATTAAACTTCATTTTGATGGTTTAGAATTCCAATGTTCCCAATCAAGATCAACATAATTTTGAGCCCACAAGAGGGCGACTCTTGCCGCCACAGGTGCACCAGGTAACCTGTTCTCCTTGAGAGCAATCAACATATCAGTAAACGGCTCAATCATCATTGTTCCAGGTCCTCCGTACTCTTTATTCAAGAATTCGCTAAATATCTGGTTCAAGTACAATAAGCCAGTTAGCATCAAACAATAATCCGAACCTTCTCCTTTAAGTAAAGCCATAGAACACACAAGCAAGTTATGAAAGATAACGCCAGGATTGGACCAAACATGTGCAAAAAGTTGGTTTCAAATGATGGGAGTTGTCTCTATTAACTCTGCTAATTTGGTTGTCAGGTCAGATATTTCTCCAGGGTCAATTATTAACTGTTACGAAGTCAAGCAAACACTATGAAATGATAAAAGAAAAAGTTGCTTGAGCATGCTGAAGATTTGACAACTTTGTTACAAAAGCATATAACTAATATAATTTAAGAGCTAATGAATGTAAGCATGTTGTCTGTTGGGAAAATTAGCCTATGGATCAAATAATGACTCTTTCCCTCGTTCCCTACAACCAATGCAACCTTCAAATCGCAATGCATGGGGAATACGGATATAGGCGAGGGTCGGAAACAATACAATCCAGCGCACTCCATTAACATAGCAAAAGAAATTCTGTGGAGTGCAAATACACGAAGAAAGGTACAAAACTTACTTTTTCCACACATAGGTGCCCAGCCACTAAGGAATTTTGTAAAGCTGTTCTTCTTCTTTCGTTTTATCAAATAAAACACACCATACTCGTATATGCCGCATCACTGCTCAAACATTAGAACCGACCCCAAGTCCAGTAATTATATTTGGTGCATGTGTATATAATCATTACCAAAGATGGAAGATTTATGAAGAAATCTTTATATAAGCAGACGATTAAATAGACACCCATAACATGTCACATAAAACCTATCAAATCCAGAACACCCTTCCATTTTGTTTCTAGTATGGGGTAAGGAGGGGTTGAGTGGTTTGTACTAAATTGTCCAAGTTATAAAGGTTGTCAAAGACCATTATGGGAAGAGGCAATATATGCAAGAAAGGGCGAGCACCTCAATGAGTTCAACATGCTACTTTGTTTTGTTTCTTATTGCCACCCTAACCACCTCATGTCCAGATTATGGAACAGATCTTTTGTTCCGAAGATTTGTTACCCCTTTTCCAAAATTCATCTAAGTCATTCATCGTAATAAATAAATTAAAAGTGGATGAATGAGAATTCACGGAAACAGAAGAACAGGAATTTTCGGAACAGAAGATTTTGTTCCCAGATTATGGCACCTCGCTTATCGGTGTCAGATACTTAATCGTCTCTTCCTCGGCATTTCTCGAGGAAAGGAAAGGAATGAATAGAATATTTGAACTTCAAACATGCATGAAAAGTTCACACATTAAGCTTGCCTCATTCATCGAGTAACTATTCCCGTAACAATTTCCGCCGTCTTAAGCGTTACTTGAAAAGCTGCCATCCAAGAGGCGACTGATTTCAAAGCAATCAGATTTGTTTTCTTCTAATCCTTTTGTTTTTCCATCAAGGGTGGACTTCAGAAAGAATGTGGTGGGTAAACTTCTGCAGTAAACTTCCAATTTCTTACACCCAGCGAATTTTCTGAAAGATACTTACAACTGACCATGTGGACATTAATACGAACACGCTTCAACGTGCAGCATATTGTCAAACACAGGACCACATGTCACATCAAGAACGCGTTTTACTGGAAGTACAAAATGATTAAGGTATTGGCAGATCAACATCAATCACCTGCTTAAGAATACCTCATACTACGGAATGCATTAAATTCTGATCAGCATCTCAGCCCAATTATCTTCAATTTACTGTAAGGGTGATCATAAAATCTTAAAATGTTAGTTAGGATGACGTAGGGGATTTATGTAGAGCAATAAATGAAGGTGGTTGTAAATGGAGAAACTGAAAATTTTTGTCTTAAATTACGACGGTGATGATCTCATGGCTTGTTGAAATTTTGACATCCTAAATGTCTTTATTCACAGTCACATCAAATCTTTCTGTGAGATATTCTTTCCATCGCACGAGATCACCGGTCCTGTTTCATTTCATCCCTTTGCCACTCTCCTTCACCTACAAATTTTGCTAGCTCTTCCCCATTTATTTATTGCAAAATTTATAGCTGGCAGAGGATGACACAGGAGAAACGGCACAGATGACCTGATCAGATCCCTAGATCTGAGATATCTGAGATCATCGCGATCTAATATAACGGATTATAATAGTGCAAACCATCCTCAACATTCGGGTATCTATCTATCTATATCAATTCCATCCAAACAAAATGATCTAAAAGATTAAAGAACGTGATCTTCGATCGATAAACAGCAGGAAAAGTAGAACATTTGCGCATATTTTATGAAATAGTGACCTTCCCTGCCACATTTAGTATGGACGCTTTCTTTTTATTTTAAACTTATTTGATCAAAAATAAAGTTTGGACTCCGGTGCATTGAAGTCATCGCATTTGTTTATTACTGACAGATGACTATCTATTTCGTACGTTCTCTCAATAACTACCAAGTGGACAACTCAAGGCTCTAAATTTCACACAATGCAAGCAAAATAGGACAGGGTCGGGTTCGCTACAGCTGGCTGGTCATATCTAACTTTTTGGCACTCACAAATCTACAATGCACAAGAAAGAAAGGAACATTTCAATGTGATGTCAAGCACTATTTTGAAAATTTTAAGACGAAAAACCAAAAAAGATTCAACATTTATCAATTAGACTCCATGTAACTGCCACGAGTTTCTCAAAGGACTTCAAACAACTTCACTAGGGCAAGTGTCAAATCTCACGAAGTCTATGACTTGAACTTAGCTTCATTTCCACATTTTGTCGAGTGGGTTACGATCATCTCTTTTAAACTTTGCTTAGTTTGATACTAAATCGAATAATTCTCTCTGTGCATAGCAAATAGAGCATGAAAAATAAAGACCATGTAAAGAAGGGTTATACCTCAGAGCAAATATCGACAACTTTATCAAGCTCAACACCGAATGTTTCCTTATCCTCAGACAGTTTCTTCAAGAGCTCTCTCCTAAACTTCTGAGTTTCCTTTGATAGCACACACAAAAGAAAAGAAAAGAAAACAAACCCTTATCGCAGTATCTACAAACAAAACAAGTTGAACACTTGACAAAGAATCCTTCTTTCTATACTTACATATTGTGCGAACTCGGGAATGGGATCTGGGTAAACGTAATTTTGGGTAGTCGGCGAGGCTCTGACAGGGTCAATCGAAACGGTGCGTTGGAGTAAGACTGAGGACGAGCGAAAATACAGTGGTGGATTCATGGAGGGCCTGTAGACCGGAGAGGGAAGAGTCCGAGAAGCGCTAACGTGACACAAAGCGGGACCGTAAAGGGCCATGGGTGAAACTAAGTGGAAGACGAAAGCTTCCGATGAGCATAAATGGTGGTTTGCTTCTTAAAGCCCATAATTAGGCCCAACTGTTCGTATAATGCTTAATGGACCTTTACTTGGTTATATTTAATGAGACCAATTTTGGTTAAATTTAGTCCATGCCCAAATTGGGATTGCCTTTTGGTGATACATAGACTAGTGAGCAAGCGAATTTCCTTTGTTTACTGAAACAGAACGCTTGGGTTTTCTAATTAGGAGGATTTGGTGCGTGTTCTATATCACAAGCACAATCTTAAGGTAGGCTGTCACAATGTCAAATTATAAAAGATAAATAAAGGGGAGACACCTTTAGATGAGTTGTACAAAAGGGTGTTTCGTAAATAAAATACGCCCTTTTCAAAGTAATATGAACAGTCCATTGATCCATTAACAACCCAAAATCCCAACATTTGCTTTGGATTAATGGATAACTTTTGTCAAAGCTACATATTTCATCTCCTTTCCCTTGGAAGCAAGTGCTTTATAGTGTCTGTACTTTGTACAATACTCTTAAACTCCTCTTCTTTTTTTTCTTTTTCTGCACCTTTACATGGACCTACTAGCCAAATCGTAGAACATTGATCATTGATAGCATGTTATATATTCCATTAGAAAGAGGAGACATCAGTATCTTCATGAGCTTCCAACTTACGAAGAGCAATATGCTGTTCCTGGTCTTTCCTTCATGCTTTACTCTTCTTATAATTCCAAGCCACCAAGTTGGTAGTATGTGATATTGATGTGGAATGCACTCAGATGGATGTTGCATCAACTTTTCGGTATTTTTCTACTGTATATATAAGCTTTCGGCTAACAGCAGCTTCTATCAATCAAAGAAATATCTTAATTTTCGTTTTAACTTGTTGAGAAAGACGGGCAAATTCTTACCATATTCGGAAGTTCTTGCTCATTTATCTCTCTTTTTCTTGAATTTATCACTCAGCTACATACGTTGGCCTCTAGCTACCACCTCTCTCGATACTTAAATAACAACCAGCAAAGTTAAATTCTTTGAAAAGATTATAACTAAGAACTATGGTTCTTGTGACTTTGCTAGTTGGATTTTCCTATTAAATGGTAAATTAACGTGCTTAGAGCACTGTAGACCGACACGTGAGTGATATGAACAAAGTTGGCGTTTGTTACTTTTCAAGGATTATGATTGCGTAGAAGACTCTTTGTCTTCTCTCCACCTTACTGAATGAGGTCCAAGCAGGCACTAACATCGCCCAGCCAGAAAACAAAAAGAAAGAACACAACAACATGTGCATAGACGCTCCCTCGAGATTTGCCACTCCTAACCCTTTTCTTCCAACTTCTTTTCATAGCATCCAAAGAAGTTAACTGTGAGTTGGAAAGACACTTCCTTTTCTTCTTCTTTTTTTTTTTTTCCTAATCAGAACATGGATTTATACAGACTAGAAATGGAAAATACGCTTTAGATTTTCAAAATGGTTGAGACTTTGGCAGATTTTGTGGACCCGATCATTGGATTGATGCTATCAGTAATATCACTGTAATTTGGTTAATTTTGTTGGCTATATATTGAACGTGAAAGCAAAGGTGTTGATTGGAGAATGAGTACAGTCGTACCCCAGTTTTGATTTCAGTCGGTAACCAAACTAACTTTTGAAATTATGCAGTTAATAAATTATTATAATTTTTAATTTTGATAACTTATCAAATAACTCATTTGAACATGTGATTAATATATTATAGTGTAAAATTTTGATAAGTTATCATTTGAGCATGCAATTAATAAATTATTATGTATACCGATTTGTTAAATTGGAAAAAGAATGAGTAAGGGTGACCAAGAAACTATACTATTAAAGAGAGAAAATGTGAATTTATTTCCAAGACTGCTGTGATGTTATTGGAATTTGTCAGTACATTCTTTTCATTTCTGGTTTTCTTTTTGTTTGTAAAGTCATGACTTAGGACGGTGACATTTGAGTGCCCTATGGACTACTCTGGGAAGTGGCGCTGTCTTGCATTATTCAGTATATCTATACGGAGAGAGCATTGCATTTGCATGAGAACAATATAGTGTGGCGTATCATTCTAGCTTTTGAACTCTTTAGTTACATGGGCCTATGAAGCTTTTACGGGAACCCCACGAGCCAGGGTTTCACAACTAGCTAGACAATATCAATAATCTCTTTAATAGTTGAAAATTTTTCAAGGGTCCTCCATTTTTGTCATGGCCACACCAGAAAAGGTTGAAATTTTTCCCCAGAGATGGAATAGGTAAAGAACAAGATCATGCTCCCTGCACTCCCATAAGTCCCGCTTTTATTGGGAGAAACGAAAGAATTTTTGGCTTTTTTGGTTTTTTTTTTTTTTTGAACTTAGGATTCTCCCATTTTAAAGACCATTTTGTTTAGCTAAAAAGCAAAGTACTTTGGGGGATAAAATGACTACTGAAGTACAGATATACGAATGTGTATAATAAAATATTAAGAGTCCTGATAAAGTGAACCATTGGCCATTGCTTTCTCTTCTTATATGAGTTTGGCGCAAGGAGACTCTAACAGTAACAAACATGATTGTGGCTTATGGGCATCCATGCATTATTATCATATAAATACTCCATTATAGGTTAATCATAGCTACAAGTCACCAGTCTCCAACAAGTGGATATTATGAATGATGAAGGGATAATGGTGGGAACCATTTTTGCTTACAAGATCCTAAATTCTAACTCATTAGGTAATTGTTACATCAATAAAGAAGCCGCCGAGTCACCATCCTAACCCTAATTCGCAATGCCTCGTGTCAAATTAATACTCGTAAGCTAGGGACCTGATTACCAAGTTGATGATAACTAGTTATGTTACTCCAATTAGTCTTCTGTAATGTTTTCATACTAGTGAAACTATTGACCTGGATAGAGGGATGCATCAAGAGTTACAGAATTGAACTAAATCTTTCTAACTTTTGAGTAGATTCTCAAAAGAATATATTGAGAAAAAAGCAGATAATTTATGTAAAGTTTTGAGCTAGATGCTTTGGTACAATGATAAATGCATATGACTAAAAGGTTTAAGGTTGAAATCTTAATTAAATACCATTCAATTTGGAAAAGGACCAATCCAAAATTCTAGTAACATTAGACTATCACTGGGCCATTTGAGGGTAGACGTATACCATCTAAAAACCCCGTCGGAAATGTGTGTTTTATTTTGTTTAACATATACTGAGCTCATTTTCAGGCTGTTGGAGGAAAGGCAATAGCGTCTTCTACATTATATTTACATTTAAGGTAGCAATAACAATTACTAAATGGCTCTTCTAACACTGCGTTCCACGGCTTGTCATATTCATTGTCCGTTGATATTTCGATTAATCCCTGCCTTCGTCACATGGTTATCATCAACCAGGTGGATATGGATAGTTGAGATTAAATTATCACGACTTGTTGATGATTAATTAAACAAGACCTCTGATTAGATCAACGCATGCCAAACTCTTTTATTTGAGAATGGTTGATTTCAATGGCTGCCGCCAGTCAGGACTAATGAGGAAACAACACATCATATTCAATTGCTAAACATCATATTAAATTGCTAAACATCATATTTAATCACCAAGTGAATTTGGACACGATGGCTTATGGGATCCACTTTTGTGGGAACAAACTAAAAGGTCTCTTGCATATATAAAAGCAGAAATATACGACGACCTTGCTGATTCACACTTGGTGTCATTATATTCAAATTTCATATGCAAAAATTTAAAAAGAAAGAAAGCCTAGGGTTAAGTTCATTATTCGAGTGTGGCCCTTCCTGTCCTGAATTAGAGGCATGCATACAGGAAGATGTATAGGCAAATAGATAGATCCAAGAGAAGCTGTCGAACATGTACTGAACAGAAATTGTCTTCATTGTTGTCCATTATTATAATAAATTAAAGGCGGTAGACCATATTTCTTTTGACGTGAAAGAGAGAGCGAGAGTAAGCATGCTAGATGTGATAAGGGATGCCTCATATGTTTCGTCGATGTTACGGGTCACTGCTCGTAGCTTAGTTGGATGGTGAAAAGGCCATTGCATTTGCGTGAGGAGTACATATGTTGTGTATTAGCCTAATTGCACTGAGATGTGGCATCCCTCATTAGTTGCACACTTTCTTGTTAAAAGATATTTGATATTGTAGTAAAAACAAATCGCAAAGCTACAAAGTATCCATTGTCAATCACATGCAATGCACAGGGTGAATAGGATAGGAGATGACAAGTAGTTGATTATATCTGTTAAATGCTTATTTTATGTGATCAAAATCAGATACAAACACGCGTTGAAAGGCCCCAAAGACCTTTTTTGTTGTCAGGCCAAACTGATGCCCTGAAAGAGGTTTCTCCTCTATCTCTTAAGAAATTAAAAACCCAAAAAGAAAATACACACGTCAAATTTACCAACTTTTTATAGAAGAATTTTTAGTTGGTTAGGCCGAAGGTGAACAAGGCCAGTAGAAAGAGGCAAAATCCCGCCAAAACACACACACACACTTGTGTGCCATGCAACACCCTTGTTCATGAGCACACGGATCACTCATTTTGAAGACTATAAACATATATCAACAAGTGTTGGGAGCTAGATTTCAAGAGACGGAAATGTCGGCGTCAATAAGAAGCAGTCTTCAATATCTTATGTCCCATTTGTTGAGCTGCTCACACTTGAAAGTTTTCTTCCCTATTTTCACCAACCCAGTTGTTTTCTTTCTTCTTTGGCTTCCTTTTCCCCAACTCTGTTCAAAAAAGGTCCCACCATTTGCTTCCCTCCCTCATTCAATAATCCATGCTAGCATTTAACTATTAAAACACTTCTTTCCCTATCTTTCTCAAGCCTAAGATAATTCATGTAACAAATCCCATTTCCCTTGGGAATCCGCAATGCCATTCGATGTCATGAATGGCAAAGCCGACTAAAAAAATTAATAAATATACCAAACTCGCCAAACTCTCACATATTTATATATACACACCTCTATAATATATACCACTCAGGTCAATTTGCTCTCCAACCCCCCTAGGAAATATTTGAGGATTCTAGATGACTTAGGACCACCATTTGATCTCTCTTTCCTTAGTTTTGTTTTCCAAGAAGACTTTTTTTTTCCTCGTTATCGTCTCTTTTCCTCACTAAGAGCTTCGTTTGTCATCATCTACCCACAACCAGTTATTTAATTTTCTCCTTCTAAAAGACGGCGACGAGGACGAGGATGATGAATCACTGGACCTCGTTCTGGCCCGAATCGTTACTCGAAACTGTGGTATGACTTTTGAGGGTTTCCTCCGGCTGTTGCCCATCTCAAGATCTTGCATTAACAGGTAGCAGCCGATGATGTTTTCCTGCAAAAATTGGATGTATTTTGGGAGTTGGGATACTTGTTTGTACTTGGTTATGCCCAATCGCAACCATAATCATTGAATTGTATTGCATGTGTGTATATGTATATATACATATCCTTACTTTGCTTAGCCCTTCACACCATGATTCAACATGTTCGGGATTAGCAAGAGACAAGTTTGGAATTTCATTGGCCGCACGTAGAACAGCCGCCGCAGCTATACTCGATGGCCAGTACTCAAGAAAGCTGGCGTCTGTCGACATCGACCAAAAATGTCACATTTCACTAAACAACCGACTACGAAAAAGTGCTTGTACTATATATCACTTCTGCCACGTAAAAAGTTAATTTGTATCTGAATATGTACCTTTGAACACGTTATGTACCTACCTTGAATATTAGATAAAATGATCTCTGTGGCCCTTGATATCAGAAATCCGATATCGGTTCCTGTTGGATCGAGTTTGCTGGCAAAGAAATCAATGAAACTAAACGGTGTCACAGATCGTAGTCTCCAATCCAAAACACTCAGAACGAGAAGCTCCATCCGGAGGATAGTTCTCGGTTCAAATATGTACTTAGTCCCTTCAACCTAAGTTAGAGAAACAACATCGGATAATATTGTGAGTCCAATATCTTCAAACATAGTAATAGACAGTTGATAGAGCTTTGAAAACCTGCAGATCCAATAAAGAAGGAACAAGAGGTTCCTCCATTTTAGCTGCCAAAGACAAGCAAGCAATGGACAAGAGTTGCATTGGCCACCCCTTTTCCTGCTGAAATATAAACACCAAGGTCCATAATCAGGACCAAGTTATTTACTTTGGTACATAGGACGTCCAAAGTGGAATAACATATTATTCAAGATTTAAAATTATATGCAATTATGAAGAACCACTAAAGTATACAACTTTAGTAAACAAAGTAATGAGTACCCTAAAGAAAAGATGTTAAACTGAATATAAACTCAATCTTGGCATAAGAATAGAAAAGAATACACAATAATTGTCTGGTCGGATCATGTTTCCGACATGTGTAACAATTACCTTAAAATTAGTCACTACAAGTACTACCATATTAGTACCTCCTCTTCTAGCACTAAATACGAAACGTATTTAGTTTGGTACGTACTAACGTCGCTTTCAAGGTTTGAAAAGTTAAATTTTAATTACCCAGAAAGTCAAGCTGTTTCGTTGAGTTAATGTAACAGATTCAATGTGTTGTAATTAACTGGACGCTTACTGGCAAACGGCAGGAATAAAGAAACCGATCTAAGTAGTTGACGGAGAGATACGTCGTCAGTGGCTGGAATTTATAGTACGCCTGCACCTGCAAAAACTTTTTCATGAGGACCAGATGAAACGATATTTCCATTTTTACACGTCGACGAACAAAAAGATTCTACAGAACTCAACGGCTGTATACAATGGATAACGGATGGATCCAACGGTAGAGTGGTGTGTGGGTGTGTTGGCAATATAGTAGTATCGGTGAACTTGAATACTCTATTTTTAATACCTTGAGAATCAAAGCAACGGATTGTTCTCGAGCCAACGCGTCGTGGGACTGAGACTTAAATCTAGACAGATAGTCGAATCCTGGAACGAACTTTCTTTCGTCTTCTAAGAAACCGGTTATTGATTGTTCGGTACAAGAGGAGGATTCGAGGTCCGACGAGCACTCAGGCCACTCGCCGGAAAAAATTTCGGAGGAGTCCTCGCAGCAGAGAAGGTCAGAGAAGCAATCAGAGCACGACATGGACATGATCGCTTGGGCAAGCAGTTTCTCATTATCTTCTCATCAAGGGTACAACTTCAGCCAAAGTCAAAACGACTTTGAATCTTGCGGAATAATGGCCGGAAATCGCCGAATGTGATAGAATAAGTGGAGCGGAGGAGGAGGGGTTTGGGTCTTGACTCTTGAGTAGGAGGATTGTAAAATAAATATGTTATTTTAAGATTGTTTTTTTTATAATAAAATTTTATTTATTTTCTAAGGATTTTACGGGAAAAGGAAAAGAAAAGGTGAGAGTGAGACTTGAGAGGCGCGGGGTTGTGATAGGTTCCCCGGGAAAATCCATTGGAGGAGAGGAGTGAAAACTGATGCAACTGTTTTTCTTCGAATGCCTACTGTGATCTTTGTGAAGATAACGGCCAAACCTTGTGGCGCCATGTGTTCTCTAAGTATTTCCAGACTTACTATTTTTATTTTCTTTTCAAGAACACAATTTACTCGATTTTTTTTTTCTGATTTAGTATAACCGCGTTAAAATGATAAAATTTGACAAATCTGTAGATCTTAACGTAATAAGATAATTACAATAATAGTAAGGAGGTTTCCTTCCCGCTAAATTTGGACCATCTTATATGTCTAAGTCGCCAACTCTGTCATTATCTGCATAGGCGCCAAGTAAAATTGTACAGTAAACAAAAACACTTGACTATGAAAAATTGGCTTAATTGTTAAGTAAAGCTGTCCGAATACAATTCAAATGTTACTATAGGAATAATATAATAAAGAGGAAGAGGGGAAATAAAAGGGATGCGTATTTTCTCTTAATTTACAATTACTATTTTGATAAAAAGATGTGCATCATCTGTAATAACTAAGAATATATTTCTAAAACAAAGTCTTTAAAAGCTTGGAAATATAAACCCTTTGGAGTACAGAACATGGAGATCGAGAAAATTTTAGGGCAGGAATGGGTTGGTACTCGGTCGCTGTATCTTCAGTCTTACACGTTTGTCAGTGAATCCTAGACGTCAAAAGTTGTGGGCTACCCCAACCCAACCCAGCCCCACTGAGAATAACCTATGGCTTATGGATGGCCTCAAACATAAAACTCCAATCCCAACTCCAGCTCCAATTGATGACAGCAATTCAGATGATGGCTTATGGAAGGAAAGGATGGCTTCAAACATAAAACTCCAATCCCAACTCCAGTTCCAATTGATGACAGCAATTCAGATGAGTGGCATAACTTGCGGGTATAGCAACACACATCCAGAGCACTCCCACACAATTATGTTGAAATCTTTTTCCATTTTCTCATTATTACTCGATCTCAAGAAAAGAGATGCACATGCAGATGCAGATGACACTAACATATGTGCCACTGTTAAGATTATGCTACAAATATGAATATCTTCCCATTATGACGTTGGTAGTCATGTCACTCCCACTCCCTCAAAAACTTACTAATAAATTGTATAGATTTACCAAATTGTTTGGTATTTTTACAGTTATTTAAGGTATAATTAGTCTTATTTCTCTGACTTTGACTATTACTTATAATCTCTTAATTGTTGGTTTGATTTAATGATTTATCTGAGGCTATGTTTAGTTGGAGGTTTATTAATAGAATGGAATGAAATGAAATGTAACATTATCCTATCATTTTGGATGAGGATTTATAATGGAATTAAATGGAAAAGGAGAGTTTTATATTACATCTCATTTCATCCTAAACAATAAAAAGAGAAATTTTCGGGTTTAGTATGGAATGTAAAATAATAAACAACTTTTCACTATATTACATTATAAACCCCTCTTCTAAATAAGATTTTACTATATTTTATTATGAACACTTTTATCCTTTCCAAACAACAATTTTTTAATATTATATCTATTTATATTCCATTTCATTATAAACTATTACATTTTATTTCATTCTATTAAAAAAATAATTCATGTCCTCGTTACGGTCATTCAAAAAGCCTCCTTATCCTCGCAGAAACTGCACAATTTTTTGTTAGAAGATATGCATAGAGTAGTTGTGATGCCAATTTATGAAGTAACTTCTTAATTTTGTATAAAATTCTACTTTACAAAAAGGAGAGATATAATTTTATGAATAAAAATTTGGATTTGATTTAAGAAAAAATTAAAAATTTTAATCTAAACAATAACAAGAATAAACCTAAACCTCAAACACAAATTTTAGTTTAAATAGTGTTTTTTTATTAATGAGAATATGTTGTAGTTAATTTAATTGGACTGATATTTATATTTTCACGTGATAAAATAATTTGATATTACTATTTGTTCTATATAATTTGGGTTAAGGAAGTCAGACCCTAGGTGCTAAAAGTCTATCACTGTCGCAATATTTCTTTGGTTTTGAAACTTAATCCTTACAAGGTTCACCGTATTCTTTCCCTACTGAGGACTGACATTAATAAAAACAACAGCCAACCATCGTAAAGTCACGTCTTAATTAGCAGAAACATAATTGCACGATTCAAAGGTGTAAGCTTCACCAACTCAAGAAGTGTCCATTTCCTTTTCCTTTTTCCTTTTTTTTTTTTTCCCGGTTTTGATGAATTCTTGTTCGCAAGTTAAATACATAATTGACTGTATAGGTGTCTGGTAGCGTTTAAACTGATCAAACTTGTCGGGATCCTTCTGTCATTCAACTTCACTCCAGACTGAAACACCCTCCGCCCCTCACTGCTTCCATTGGACTTGCAATTGAGTCTATGACCATTATGTTAATTGAACCTGTAATTGACCATTTCTATTATTTAAGTACAACATATATATGTAGGTGGTAATTCCCTTTCAGATTATGTTGTAGTCTTAAAACATCATAATCACTACATTTTGTTGCTTTTTTCAATAATATTTGATCTCTGTTGATGTTCTTATTAAATTAAAAAACGTAGCAATTATTCCATAAGATTGAAAAGAACTCCTAAAAGTTTTTTTTCGGTTATTTTCTTACTAAATTTAGAGTAGAGCATCAAACATAAGATCAAACTCACTAAAAAAAAGTGCATAGGATGGTTTATGAAATGATATAAAGTGACTCGACTTGTTTTTATCGGTCGGTGATTCAACATTTTATCGGTCTATATAATCATAAATCTATCTGAAATAGAAAAAGAAATAATAAAAGAAATAATATGCACCCCTCCAATTAACTATGACAACATTAAATTTACCTTTCCACATCGATCGATGATTATAACGTTTGTCTCATTCCTGCTCTGTATATATATCTCTCCCATGTGCTATTAACTGGCATTCTACTTTATATATTGTGTGGTGCAGTGGCAGTACTGCAACTGTATATTGTCTTCTACCCATTTTACTGTTTACAAATTGTCCCTTTCTATTACTTAATTTCTAGTACTTGAAGTTTGCAATAATGAAAACTAAAAAGAATTATTCAAATCTAATTATTAAGAAAATCAGTTGCTTATTTTTTAAAAGTTTTTAAAAAGTCAGGTTATACAATTCCAAAACAACCTAGAAAACGTTGCTAATTACTTGCTTTCTAAGGCCAAATAAGAAGGGAGATCCCCCTTGCAAACATTGCCCATTAAGGTCGTCCTTCCAACCAACATGGCGATATTTCAAAGTAAGCGATGAAGCTAGAACACTAAGTAACAATCACGGGAACCTCGCTTGCCTGTATAGATGTAAATTTAGAATTAACAAAAAGAAAGATTGAATTGTGTTTATTTGGGCTTTTACTGACAAAAGTGTCTTGCAAAAAATGAAATTTATGTAAGATTTTCCAACGTAAGACAACTTCTGGCCAAGGAACTAGGAAGGCGATGAAAACAGACAAGCGGTAATGTGTCATCACATGAATGTAGCACTTGCCTCGTTGGAGCTCTTGGAATATATTAATTAACACGTGTTTTCTGCTTCGAGGGTGCATTAAAGTTAATACATGCATATTAGCCAGCCTCATTTTTCCACTCCATAATAACCCAAAGTTGGTAAACTGATACTGCAATTCTATATTTTCCACCTACAACATCTAATAATATCTTGGAGGCATTGACATATAAATGGATAAATAATACAGAAGTAATGGTGTCAATTACTTAGCTGCCACTGGCAGACTCCTCCTCCTCCCACTACTTGGAAAAACACACACATCATAATTAGGAATTTGACTCTCAATTATATTTGTATAGTGGAAGTGTGGACTATGTACACGAACTATTGAGTGAGTGAGCCTCTGCGTTTATATCTTCCACATCAAACATTTACTGTTTATGAAAAGTAAAAAGGACACACTGCCTCCTAACTTGTTCCAAATTTAAAGCCATCTTTGCGGAATGCTTCTTTCTATCAAGTGATAGCGATCGCAAGAAGGAAGCATTAATTATTTTGTTGAAAGGGATAAAAGATTTTATCTTGTCATTAAGGGATGCCAATAGGTTTTCGCCAGGTGGAATTTTTGCATCCGAGTCATAAATGTGTCCCTGCGTTTCATTTCCTCCGTTCGTCTTATTATAAACGAAACCTTAGCAAGATTCTCGCGGACATGCTTAGATAGAAATTGATAATAAAATGAAAGCGAACAACCATTTTCTGTATCTAACAACCAACCGTAACCTGCACAATTTCTTGACGCCATGTGGCTGAATTAAATTATATGATTTAGTTAATAGAAACTGATTAGACTCTGACTTGACAGACATTAAAGTTGTGATCATATAAAATTTCTGTCCTATCACCTATGAGAAACATGATATGCTTAGGGAGGTTTATGTTTTTATGTACCCCAAGTTGGTTTGTCTCATAGCTTAAATAAATACTACTTATAAGAACTTTGTATATACATACATATATATACGCAAGAGTGGAAACATCGTTTTCAAACACCAATTTTTTTTCCCGTATATTTACTTTTAATTATGGTTTCAGTAAGCTTGTATTATTTGCCTCCTAAAGACAAAGACTGTGTAAAAAGTAAGCACAAGGATTTCTCTTTTTCCAAGCTTTGTTTCCTTTGTTTTTCTCTTTAGCAGAGACAAAGCGAAGGAGAAATCTGAAGTGACTGTCATTGACGGTGAGATAAGCCTAAGCAGATTCCTGTTTTATGACCTTAGGATTCTGTTATAGGTTCCTATCCTGCTCTATTCTTCACATAATATGCTTATTATTAGGACCCATTAGCTCCTTTTTCAGCTTTGGTCGGTGTGGTAGATTGCGACTCCACCATCAACAAGACATTTCAAGTCGATCTAACATCATTGAACCCTGGTTTTGGATAACTAAATCGACGGTTAAAGTTCTTGTATTGCAATTTGACAGATTTTAGTGCAACAATGATGGATCTAGTGAAAAGTAACCATCGGATGTATGATTCTATACACTGGCTTTTGTTAGCACATATATCATTTGTTATTAACAGTATACGGACACAGACACATCAGTTTTTTTTTTTGTTTTCTCTCTAGCACGTTTTATAGAATAGGATAGTTAAATCTAAGTAATTAATTAATACGATATTTGTGATAATTCGCTTAGTTATCGATCCGTCTATATGAAGTGGCAATAGAACTTGTAGATTCTGCCTAAATTCGTATTTTATGTCATGCATGCTACAATGACGACATCCCTTTGATTAAATCGCTTCATTTTGTAAGTTCACTAAATATTTTAGTTTATTTTGTCAAGAAGAAAAGAGGTGTGACTGTGCACAGACAAGTCAATTCAACAACCAATTATATCGAAACAAATAAACAAGAACAAGAGCAAAATCAAAAATGAATTTTTGATCAAAATATTAATCTTACTTTTCTTAATTAAGGATTAGATAAGGGTCTAGAAATGGAGCCAACACAAAGGTTTAGGTCCATGGTGTTGGAAAATCGGGTTAGGATCCGATCCCAACCATAGTGGGATAATCACAAAATTTTTTCGTAACTTTTGATTTTCAAAAACTAAGTTTTATTTAATTCTATAAAATGATTAATACGAATCATAATAAAGCGAAAACTTAATTCATACCTTATTTCGAAGCTTAATCTTTATCTTGTTGTATCCCTCAAACCATTTCCGAAATTGATCCGTCTCAACTACGTACCATAACTACACAAGTGTCTGGCCTCTAACGGTATCCACAGAACAGGTTGAGAGAACTCTGTAACTTTTACAGATAGGGTTAAGTAAGAAGTACTAGTTCCATAGAGCTTAAGCATATTTATAATAAGCTTTGGACGTTTTAGTAATTTAATTGAAATTAAATTCTAATTTCAATTAAACTTTAATTAGAAT
>JANZXV010000003.1:10442351-10454597 GCA_027576455.1 Erythroxylum roigii
CCACGACTCGAACCCAAGACCTCAAGGTTTTGTTGTTTCTAAGAACACGCCTCTCACCATTAAGCCAATTCCTTTTTAATGTTGGACCCCACACCCCACCTTTCGGTGTTTGGGGGTTATACCCCGGCATGTGTTTGTGGGTTATACCACGGCATCCAATACAAATCAGTATTGTCTTCTTTGGTCACGATTCGAACTCATGACCTCAAGGTTTTGTTGCTTTTACAAGTACGTATCTTACCATTGAGCCAAGTGGTGTCCAACAACATTCCTCCGTAGAGGTGTACTAACAATCAAGGGACTACTCAAAGGCATTGAATTCACAGCATGCAAAGTCATACTTGCAGAAACAAAAGAATGTGTCGAACCAGAATCAATCAACACATAAACTGCAGAATTGAATAAATGAGCCATACCCGTGACAACCTCAGGAGCGGTTGTAGCTTCCTCTCGGGTCATGGCAGAAACCCTGGCTTATGCTTGAGCCCGGCCCCTTGGCCTCCCTGGAGGATTAGCCTTCCTCACAGCTCCAGAACTACCCACTTCATTGACTGGCCTGGATCCCACTACTTCTGTTCTCCTTGGGGCTTGTGACTACGACCCCTCCTACCTGACTACCTGGGGACAGTCCTTGATCATGTGCCCCTTCTCACCACATTTGAAACAAGCTCCCAGCAGCTTGAAACACTCTCCCTTATGAAGTTTCCCATAATGCTCACATTGGGGATTAGTGAATCTGCTTCTTCCTGTCCTTCCTGTGCCTCCCACACTAGAGGCTTGCACTGAAATTGATCTTATCTGCTTATTCTTGGCTGGACCACTACTGCCCACCTCACTCTGTGTACGAAAGGTCCTTGTACTCTTCTCAGGCACTGGAGCACTCATTCCCTTCCTGGAGGATTGTTCTCGGTTCTTCCTCTTCCTGCTCACTTCAGACTTGATATTTTTCAATTTCTCAGCCTGAAGTGCGGCATCTACCAGCTGCTGGTAGTCACTGAAACTGTGGATCAACACCTTGTCCTTGATCCCGAGATGTAGTCCCCCTTCAAACTTGCCATACTTATCCTCTTCATTTGCTACTATGTTAGCCGCATACCGAGACAGCTGAGTAAACTTCAGCCCGTATTCACTCACACTCAACTCCCTCTGTGTGAGATTCAGAAATTCTCTGGCCTTCTCTTGCAAATAAACCCTCGAGAAGTACTTCCTCCGAAAAGCTTCCAGAAATTCCCTCCATGACAGCACTGGAGGCAAAGCCTGACTGTGGGGCACTGATTCCCACCAGTGAAGTGCATCTCCCTGCAACAAGCTGGCTGCATAATCCAGCTTCTCTTCATCAGAACACTTCATTTGAACCAGGACTCTCTCGGTCCTGTTCAACCATGCTTCTGCTTCTTCCGGATTTGTGGTCCTGGTGAAGTCAATAACCCCATACTTGCGGAGCTTATCATACTGCCCGCTCCTCTCCACTGGAGCTGGCACATGAGCTTGCGATCCTTAGCCCATAGTATAGGTGAAAGCCTAGGCAAAGGCTTGAAAGAACTGCGGATCCTGCGGGTTCACTTGAGGCATAGGAGAAGGAGGCATCTCATGCTGCACACTAGGTGCCTCAGAATCAGAAACAGGGCGTGTCCCGGTATCCTGCTGGACATGCGATCCATCCGTACTTCCTTGAGGCGAGCTAGATCGAGCTAGAGCTAGAGCTCCTCGAGTTCTTTTTCGAGGCGACATTTCACTCCTTCAATTTAAAAAAATCATTGAAAATATTTAGTTCGTGCAAAACAATTTCAAATCATGTTTATAAGCTCAATCATCGATTTTGGGCTCTTCACCTGGAGATGGGACGGGATAGGAGGGGGTGAGCTTACGCTCGTGGGTAATATGTTTATATTCGGTAATAAGTAAAAACCATTGAGTCAATCGCAATTATAGCAAATTTTCAAAAAAAACCTATAAATCATGGATTTTTCAACTTTGTCAAACCAATTCACAATTTTGCATAAATCAAGCAACTTCAAACTTGTCAACACATGTAAACACATAGATACTACAAAAATGGCTTGGCAAGTCCATAAACATGACGAACTACACAATTCCATAAAATGGCCTTGTGTAGTCGTAAACTTAAGGGAGTCCTAGAAGGAGCTCCGTGCCACTAGCGGGTAGGCGGGAGAAGCCTTGACTTGGTCAACGTGCACGTGACAATTTCTTGGATGGACTATACCGAACCCACATAACATGTAATCCATGCACTTAAAAGATTTTGCCCAAATGGCACATTCTTGAAAACTTGTTTTCATGCACATGTCATAATTCCACAATTCAACAATCACATTCCCAAACCAAGCATAAAAGCCATGTTTATTCAACTCAATCAAAAGCAACCATTATAACAATTTCAAAGCAATTTGAATTTATTTCCAAAATTCTCACACAACAACAAACATAGAGCAATTCTCAAGCATTTAAAGCATAATAAAAGCTCATTTCAAAGGTAGTTGGAAAATCATTAATTACATTTAGTTGAAAAGCATTTATGACTTATTAACACAAATATAAAAATGTAACCCACCTTAAATCCTTGCTTGAATCTTGTTCAAAGGGGTCTCTCCTCTTGCTCCTCTTGCCCTCCTTGATTCTGTTCAACAATAACACAAAATCCCAATTAATAGGATGCAAAAATTGGAAAACCTAAAGGACCAAATGCATGAAATTGATCCTAGAATCTCTAAACCCATCCATTTCCTAAGCTCCTTGAACCATTACCCATTCGAAAATCCAAAACATTAACAAACCCTTACCTCAAATCTTTACCCAATCAAAGGGTTTCTTGGATCAAATGGAAGCTTGGACCTTCCTCTAGCTTTTTCCTTCTTGGGTTTACTTCAAAAACCCTCTTGAAGACTTAGAAAAATCAAGACCTAAGCAAACTCTTCTTTTTCTCCACCTTTCTCCATTTCCACGACACTCTCCCTCTCTTCTCTCCTTATTTTCGTTTCTTCCTTCCTTCTAATGTAAGCCTCTCCTTTCTCTTGCCTTTTATACCCTCATTAAAGCTCAAAAGTCCCTTATGCCCTTACTTAAAAGCCTTAGCTCTTTAATGCTTAAGTGACATGCCCAAATTGCTCTTAATGTTACTTCTCGCTTCTACCTCTTCAATTTAATCACTTATACTATATAACCTCATTAACATTAACATGTCAAATAATCCCAACACAATATAATCTATCAAGACCCAAAAAAACATCTAATCATGCTTAGTAAAATAAAAAAAATTCAGGGGCTAATAGTGAGAGTAGTTTTAGGATGGGTGATCTCCTGGGAAGACCTCGGGAAAAGTAAAACCGTGAGGGCTTGGCTGAGCCAAGGCCCAAAGCGGACAATATCTGTAAGCGGGTGATCTGGGATATAACAAGTGGTATTATAGCAGGTACTCAAATCGTTGTGCCAGCTAGGCTGGACCCTAAAGAGGGCTGGGCCCTAAGGGGGGTGGAGAGTGTGAGATCCCACATCGGTTGGGGAGGAGAACAAAGCACGCCTTATAAGGGTGTGGATACCTTACAGACGCATTTTCCATGGCCTGATGCACTGGATCCCATCAGAACTCCGATGTTAAATGTGCTAGGGTGAGAGTAGTTCTAGGCTGGGTGAC
Source organism: Erythroxylum roigii (assembly GCA_027576455.1). NCBI lineage: Eukaryota > Viridiplantae > Streptophyta > Magnoliopsida > Malpighiales > Erythroxylaceae > Erythroxylum > Erythroxylum roigii. The sequence continues at coordinate 10,446,004 of JANZXV010000003.1, forward strand.
CTCCTGGGAAGACCTCGGGACAGGCAAAACCGTGAGGGCTTGGCTAGGCCAAGGCCCAAAGTGGACAATATCTGTAAGCGGGTGATTTGGGATATAACATCCCGCCTGCCCGCTAGTGGCATGGAATTCCCTCAAGGATACACGACTACACAGGACCATTATATTGGAAATGTGTAGTGCGTCATGTTTTAGATTTACCCAAACCATTTAATATGTTTATGTGTTCATGACAAGTTGATATGAGTGATGCATTCATGATTTGCATACACATAAATTTCTGCATTAAAAATGATTTATAAATGTTTTTGCTTGTTACAAATTATAAAATTGTTACCCACGGGCTCTAAGCTCACCCCCCAATCTCCTCCCACACATATTCAGGTGATGAGCAGGATATCAAGTAGGTCAAGGGGCAAGGCAGCACTCCTAGTTTTGGTTATTTTGTATTTAAAGCAAGTTTTGTAAAGCAAGGCTTTAGTTGCATTTTGAGCAAATCATGGTTTATGTATCTTTTGTATTTTGGGATTTTGATGTATTAGTGTATTTGCAGCTTGAAATACCCACTAAAGCTTTGTAAAACTTTGATCTTTTGCTGCAAATGAGATATGTTTGCATTTTTGCCCATGACTCTCTCAAGTTTGTGTGCTGTTTCTTTTAAATTTTCATAAGGTAAAAATTCATGTTCTAACTTCGGGGGAAAATCTGGATTAATCTAGGCTTATTTAGGCAAATGAGTCTTCTAAAAAGTTGTAGGTCTTTCTTTTATCTTTTCAACAGTATATAATATGAAATTTTTGGACATCTGAGTTGAAAGTTATGGTCCTTATAAAGGAAGATATATCTTATGCATTTTGCTTCTTCTATGTTTTGCTTCTTCTGTGATGACATGTCGTCTGTGATAACGTATTATCTGTGTGTTGTTTCTTCTGTGATGGCATGTCGTCTATGGTGACATGTTGTCTATGTTTTGTTTCTTTTGTGATGACGTGTCGTCTGTGGTTTGTTTCTTCTATGATGACATGTTGTATATGATGACGTGTCTTCTGTGATGATGTGTCGTCTATGATGACGTGTCTTATGTGATGACATGTCGTCTGTGATGACGTGTCATCTATCTTTTGATAATTTATATCTTCTGTTCCATTTTTGACCTTTCAAGAAGTCTTCATGAAAGTTGTAGATCTTGAAGTCCTCTTTCAAACCATATGAAGAGCACATAAATCTGATATCTGTAGGGAAAGTTATGGCAATTTTCTCATTTATCTGTCTTTTTCTATTAGTCTGTTTTTTCATTTGGTTTCGTCTTTACCTATCTTCTACTCCATTTTTGACCCTTCAGAAGATAGAATCTATCTTTGAGGTCTGGACGAAAGTTGTAGATCTTGAAGTCTTCTTTCGAACCATCAAAGAACACAAAAATCCGATATCCATAGGCAATTTTCCCCATTTGTTTGTCTTTTTCCATTAGTCTGCTTTTTCATTTGGTTTCGTCTATACCTATCTTCTGGTCCATTTTGACCCTCCAGGTGATAAAATTTGACCTCAAGGTCTTCTTTAAAGTTGTAGATCTCAAAGTCCTCTTTGAAATAGTCCTAAGATGTTCTTAACCCAATATCCCTAATGACAGTTATGCTAATTGCCCCATGACAGGTGCAATATGATTGAGGTCAAAACCATGTTCTTTTCTTTCAGCCATAACTTTATTACAGGATCTCCAAATGAGTCGGTTATTGTCTCTAAATAAACTGGAGACATGGAGCCACAAGTGTTCTAAACAAGTCAAATTGAATTTTCCGCTTTAGGTTCCCAAGCATCTGTTCGGAAATAGTAGAAGTAAGTTGTCTTGGTGGGGGCACGCCACCCTTGTGTGACACATGTCCAGATATCATTTAGGATGTCGGGCTCGTGACTCACTAGAGTGGGGTGTCTAACATAATATAACTCATTTTGTGTAAGATTGTACTGCACTAAGATGCTTTGAATTTTTCCTTCATATATCTAGAGAAAATTGATTAACTTTTATACATAAATATGTAAATGAGCTATCATATCATATCATAGATTTATAGTTTTTAACATAATCAAGGAGGCCCTAACTACAGACTAAATTAGAAGTTGAATGACAAGATTATATGGGCGAAAAATGCTTCAAAAAGATTCATCAAAGCAAATAGCTTTGGGAATCTTCCCACAGTAAAACCCCAAGGTAATATGGTACAGATTTATTTGGCTTAAGAAATATATTCCAAGAATAGGTTTCATTGCCTAGCTAGTAGTGAAGAACATGTTAAGTACAGATGATAAATCCAACACCACTGCAAATGGTAATCCTTAAAGTTATCTTTGTAACTAGGAGATTAAAATAAGAAATCATTTGTTCTTTAAATGCTCTTAATTCTTATGCACTAGATATAAATTTTTTGAAATTTATACAAATTATCCATTTCATTAACTAATTGGGATAACTTAGTTTATTTAGTTATTACGAATATAATTGAAAATTATTCAAAAATATTTTATTGATACAATTCAACATTAAATATCTATATCACAACATATTATTCGATAAATTAATACCAAAATACTCAATAATAATTTTAAGAATAACAATTTTGTAACTGTAACAAATTATTATATCAATTAATTATTTACTTTAAACAAAACACTTTATTCACAACAATTCCAATGATCCAATCCAATCAAACCAAATAAACAAAACACTCCAATCCAACTAGATAAACAAAACACTCCGTGCATTTCATTCAATTCCAAATTTCCAATCCAACCATTCATAACAATTCAATTCCAAGTTCCAACTATTCACAAAATTCATCCATGTTCCAACCATTCACAATCTCAGAATCACAAATACAATTCAGGAGCAAAAAAAAAAGTAATTGGAAACACACCCAAAAATATCCCAAATTTAGTGGGTCAAGTCGGGTGAAAACTAGATCTTGTTTCTCTTTTAGGCTGAGCAGGAGCAAGCAGCAATGGTGGATAGAGGCGGATGAGGATAACAATAAGTGGAGGAGGAGGAGGGAGAGGCGGACAGAGGCAGCAACCGGCGGAGGAGAAGAAGGGAAAGATTGAAAAGATGCGGTGGAGACTAGAGATGGAGGCCGACTAGCAGCGGGGGTTGAAGACGTAGTGGAGGATGGCAGTAACGAGCAGTAAGACTTGAGACAGGTGTGCTGGTGAGAGAGAGAGAGAGGTGTGTTTGTGGGAGAAATGTGGGAGGGAATGGTTGTTTTGTTAAAAAAAATGTCCTTGCACTTTTCAAAATTAACGGTACCACTCAAAATTTTATCGATATTTGAAATATCGGCCAGTACTAAGCGAAACCTTCTGTACCAAAGAGTTTTATACATTTCTGTTTTTCGACCAATACCAGCTGATACGAAACGATATCCATATCCCTGGTAATTAGACTTTAACTATCCTAATAAAGTTTGGATTCAACTTACACTAATTGATCTTTAATTAGGACTTTACCTCCTCTTATTGGTGAATCCTATTATTACTGAAATTAATTCTTTTTGTATAACTAAGCCCATTTAATGGGCCTGAAGTATTTAGGCATGAAAAAGGACGGTGTGTAGTAAATATAATAGGTTCACTCTGCACACTTATCAAGGGTCTATTAGAGATTAAAGTGAGCTGTGTTTTAATTAAAATTTATTAATTACCATAATATGGTGTGGATAGTTCATTGAATTGAGTTAGTTGTGCTAAGGTATTAAACTTATTAAATTTGCTATTTGAAGTAATCAAGTAGTTTTTAAAATATTTTAAAAGAAATTATTAAATCCTAATTAGTTTTGTCCCAAGTATAAGAATGTTTAGCAATTTTTTAAGTGAGCTGTAATTAATTATTGTTTTATTTTATAGGTGATTGAGCCCCGTAAAACCTTAATTACATATGTGATCCTTTTATTAGCTTCGTCTTTTCAACAAGTTTATCAGGTGTAATATAGTTATTCTGTAGGTACGTAATTATAAAAACTTTTGACCATGAAACTTTAAGTCTTTGTTACCATCTTATAAGTGACTTACATTACCTGTAATATTACTTAAATTACGGAAGACATTCAGGTTAGGTTCATGGGCCTAGAAGGCTGTCAAAACCCATTTAAGTTTCTCGCCTTTTAAGCTTAGTCGTGAGTTCGTAGGCAATAGGTACCGTACCAAAATTAAAAAGGGTAGAAATAGCTATGCTGCTTGGGTTTGGTGCTAGCGGGCAAGTGGTTAATGTAGTTTGTTTTGTAATGCTGAGGGGTTGCTAATTAGGCAAAAAGTAAGTATGGCGTCGCCCGGACTCGAACCGGAGACCTTCAGTGTGTTAGACTGACGTGATAACCAACTACACCACGACACCAGATGCCTTATGTCAAATGGAGTAATTTATAATAATAATTTATTTCATAAATTTACTTTTTAATTCATGGTTGAGACTAGAGGATGAGCTCCTGGGCAAGAACATGTCAGGCAACTCGATTTCTCTTCTAACAATCTCACCCACCAGTTTCGTGTTCTCACCTTGCCTTGCTGCTGACAGACATCATGTGACCCGACACTATCTCCGTCTTGTCTCAAAAGACCCATCTTCAGTCCCTTCACTCCATTTCAAAAACATTCCTTTCCTACCATCTCCACCACTTCTTCCACACGCCGCTTTCGATTTCCTTCATGTTTCAATCAAAAGATGTGATCTTTGGTGTCTTAATGCCCAAACTAGGCGAAGTAGAGGCGGCGGCGCCGTCATGGAGATAAGTGACTCCGACGAGGACGAGTTGGAAGACTTTGGCGGCGACGAGGAAGTTCATGATGGTGGCGATGCTGAGGATGAAGGGGAGGAGATTTTTATGCCACTTGAAAAAATGAGAAAGTGGTTTGCTAATAAGCCTCGTGGGTTTGGTGAAGGGAAGGTTTATGACACTTCTGTTGAAGATGAGCTGCTTGAAGAAATTCAGCAGAGTAGAAGAGTGCAAGCTGCTAATCTCAATAACCTCAAGAATAATCCTCCAAAGGCTGTGACCAGCAAAGTTGAAGTAACTAAGAACAAAGGTCAGTTCTTTTTTCTTCTCGCGCTTAATCTTTTGTAGTATGACGTACTCGAAGTGTCTGCTGTGTCCTTTTGCTATGGTAAACTGAACCAATACATGGGGTTTGTGCAGTACCTGAAGTTATACCAGGTGGAGTTCGTGTGCATGTTGTAAACCTTCCTAAGAAGAAGAACATTCATAGAGATTTGGAATTGGCTTTTAAAGGAGTTCCCGGTGTTGTCAACATTCATCCTGCTGTTGCTGGAAATAAGAAGACAAAGGACCCTATTTGCAAGGGCTTTGCTTTTGTAGATTTCAAGTTTGAAGCGGATGCTGCAAGGTATGATGGCATTTTCATATCCAACTGAACCATCAGAATTATATGTTCAACACGTATTTTGGTGGAAATCCGCCTGATTTTGGGAAACTCTATCCTGCCCTTTATGATTACCAAATGCTGCTTTTAACAATATTATTTTGTCTGATTTATAGCATTGCAAGCTTGGCAAACTAGAGTTTCATAAGGAAATATTAGAGATTATATTGCAACCTTTTAAGGACCTTTAAGTTGGGTAGCTATAAACAAGAGGATTGAAGTCTGAAAATTTTTGTTCGCAAGTAGTTTTATTATTCCATAACATGCAAAAGTAGACAGTAAAAACATGAGCAGATCAAGTTACAATGTTATGGTTAGTTATCATGCGAAACTTAATGATTCTTCCACTGTTCCACAACTCCAGTAGTACTTGGATCATGATTATGCCAGGCAAAGTAGTAGCCTGGCATATGGAAGAATGTTACCTTGCAGGAAACGTCATACCATCATTTGTCTGGATTCCGTGACTGGTTCAACGCATATGGAATTCTCTCTTTTTCTTCATCCATATTAAATCTATCTCTATCATGGCAGGTTTGTGCAATTGTTTTCTGGTCAGAGTATAAAATTTGGTAGGATTGAAAAGGAAATAAGATGTAAGATGGCAAAATCACAAACTTCCAACTTCTCTCCTGGTGAGTCAGGTGGTATCATCAACTCATAATGCATCCTACCTTGGAAGCAGACCTTAAAGCTGATTCTGATAGGGATGATCCTCTCTTCGAGGAAACTGCCATAGAGGAATTGGATGAACCAGATGATGAGCTCATAGCATCAGAAATAGAAGAAGTATCACTGGACATGGAATCTGTTAGCGTAGAAGAGTGTAGTGATGATGATAGGGTAGATTCAACAGTTAAGCCTGTGACCATTTCTTCTTCCCTGAAAAAGCATCATAAGAATGGGATTGATAAGGAAAGGATGAATGCTTCAGGAAAGAAAGAGAACGGTTCAAAGCTGCATGTTCCAAGTTCGGCAAAGAGGTAATTTCTTGTATTTGGCAGTAGAATGGACCCATCATTGTCTGCTTTTTACTGTTTTCCTACATTCATTCTACTGTGTTTATCCTGATGCAGGTTAAGGGTCAAAGAGAAAACTCTTCTAACAGAAGTGTTCATTAAATATGCATCGCAGACTGCTTCAACTTCAATAGAACAGAAATAATTTGTGGCATTTCCTTATTAAAATTGCCCCTCTACCATTGGACTAGTGCAACCTGCATATGACCGCACTTGCTTATCCTTTAGGATCACAAACATTGTTTGAATGGATGGATTCGAATTTTGAAGGTCACTTGAATCATATTTATGTGCTACAAAACGAAATTGAAGGATCTTATGGCCAACCATAAATCCTAAAATCAATAAATGATTGATTGAACATGAGTAAACAAAGGTTAAACATACTTTCCCATTTCAATTTTTAGATAGCTTTTTGACTTTCAGAACCTTTTGTCAGAAATTGAGCCAGATGCTTAAATTGATAGTGGATTGCAAGTGAAAGTTAATCTGGTATTAAGAGCATTCATATTAAGAAACAATCCAGCATGAGATAAATTGTAAAATCAGAGAAGGAAACCTACAGGTACTTTGTATGTCATAATGAAGTCGACAAAACACAGGTAATATCAATAGGAAAAAATAACAGAAGAAAAGATACGAATGGACTCAGAGCCAGATTCAGAATTAGGCTTTGACTGGGCATCGACTACAAGAAAAAACCCCATCTAAATGCTCTCGGCTCACTTCATCTGTTGGATCACAAAGAAGAGAGCTTCTTCACCTCTCATCACAACCCTGATCATCTTCATCTAGAAATGAACGCACTGTCTCGTGTGTCTTCTTATGCGACTACATTACTTGGAAGAGAGGCTCATTTCCTTTATAGTCGTTCGTTCTGTCCAAAGATTCTTACTTTCTCATGTAAAAGAAGCTTCGAACAGTACGGACTTAAAGCTGCGAACTTGCAATTTCTATTGACAAGATTCCATGCCCAATGCTGCTCGTCTCGAAGGGTAAGTGGGAAAAGCTCGAGGAAGAAAAAGCCGATTCCTGAGCCAGTGGTTGTGGAGAAAAAGAAGGATGATTTCTTTGTCATAAGGAAAGGGGATGTTGTAGGTGTTTATAAGCGTCTCGATGACTGTCAAGCTCAAGCTGGATCATCTGTAATTCTTTATATCTCATTTTTCAGTTTATATGTTTGTTTGTTTCAATCTTGAGAATTTTGTTGCTGTACTTATTGGGTCTGCGATATTTAGATTCAATGTAGAAGGCTATCACTTGGTTGTATTGTTAATTAGACCAGCTGCGTCAATTTTTTCTTTCGTTTTAGGATTTTTCTGTGTTTACACAAAAGTCGGTTCCGAAAGTATATGCTGATTCGTGCAAATTAGTGACTTTGGCTGAAGGATTGACAACAATAGAAATTGTTCTTCATTTTGGTAGGTAAGCGATCCTCCTGTCAGCATTTTCAAAGGGAACTCTTTATCTACGGCCACTAAGGAGTATTTGATATCCCGAGGAATTCACAATGCATTATTCACTATCAGAGTTGAAGATTTGAAAGAGGACCTTTTCGGCTCACTTGTGCCATGCACTTTTGAGGTGCGTCTATAAATTATCTTGTAGATGAAGTCAGTTGAATTCATCTGTCATGATTGATTAAAGTTTAGCAGTTTCAGGATTGCGTATCAAAACCATTAGCTGAATCCCTTTGATGCAAACTTCACTGGAAACATATGACGCTGGTTATGTGAGCTGTTGATTTGTGCTAAATAATTTTGCAAACTGTTGTAATTTTCGCATCTCGTCCTTTTTGGATTATATTAGAACGAGAGTAACTTTGGGGTTGCATTCCTTCTCTCTAGTTTCGCATGGGCTGGCGAGGTGTGATTGCTAGTCTGGTAGTTTTAGGTAAACGCTTATTAGTGCTCTATTACCTAAGCAAAGATAATAGAGAATATTTTCAGTGAACAGTGGTGGGTTGTATTGGGAACTGGCTCACATATTTGTATGCTGAAACGTCGGTTCATAGAAGAGCTATCATGTACGTGTATCCGAGAAGAATTATGTGTTTAAATTGCGTGCTATGCATATGATTAATAACATGCAGGATGCTATTGGCTCTTGGCTCATTTTAGATATTGCATGCTTTACAGGACAACAGAATATCAC
>JANZXV010000003.1:10501524-10513662 GCA_027576455.1 Erythroxylum roigii
GTGTCTTGGTGAAAAAGAAACCTGGAGTAACCAAAGAGTCGTGCAAAACGTTCTTTACGTAAACAATCGACGGAGATTTTAATAGTTAAAAACAACTTCCCGAAAAAGCTGTTATTTGGGCTTTTCTGAAAAGCTTCAAATTTTGGCTTTTCAAAAAGCTGTATTCTAGCTTTTTAAAAAGCTGTTTCTATTTCAAAAGCACTTTTAATTTTTCAGCCAAACAACCATTTTTTCCTTAAAATGGCTTCTGCGGTGTGAAAAAGTGCTTTTAGGACTTCCAAAAGCCGAACCAAACAGGCACTTAGTATTAATAGATAATATTAAAAGTAAGATTTACATTTGAAACATTTTGAAACATTACAATTTTCATATGAAGATGTTTGAAAACTGTTAAAAACTTAATATTTATATTTGAAATTAGTTGAAAGATGTCAAGTTTTCAAATTACTATATAGAAATGTTTGAACTAAAGGTTGTTGCTTGAAAATGTTTCAAAAGATGTTAAATTTTTATAGTTGTTATTTTATAATGTTCAAGAGATGTTCAAACTTTAATAATTAAGATGTAATAATACCAAATGCAATGTATTCTTTATGGTCTGAAAGAAATAAAAGAATCTTTAAAAGGATAGCTCTTTAAGAGATCTCTCTCATGCAGGAATTGCTTCATAACCTATATTACACTTAATTTGACATGGGATGCATAAAAAATGCAGTTAATCCGTGGTTACTAGGTGTTCAATGCCAATGTTGGACTGAATGTCATTCTAACACTCATACTTCAAATGATTATTAACTTTAAATGTGAGACAGATAATGGGAATGTCATTATATTGAGTGAAATAAGTTTCTTACATACAAGTGTCCTATGACTTGATTTTTTTTAGTGTAACCCCTATCTTGTTTAAGCTTTGTATTAGTTTTTATATCTTATCAATGGGATTCTTTACTTAAAAAAAGCTAAATGACTAAAATAACAAAAACTTAAATGGTTAAAAGAAATCAAGATTTAAGAGTAACTTGGTTAGTCGACCAACTGCTTTCAAGAATTCTTTTTGGTTAGTCAATTGAACGGTCTAACTAACCAATCATTGTAAGAACAAGTTAAAAGTAATTTTTTGCTAAAAAGGAGACAAATAGTTAAGTAATAATTCATTGATTTAGAATTCTCAATTTCTAAGTTTTATTTACCATTGTCTTATTTACTTTCCTAATCCCATTAAAATCATAATATCAAAATTAATTTTCTTTGATTTTTAATATTTTTCTTAAACCTATGTTAGGTAATTTCATAATTTTGACAATATAAAACTATTTTCAAATTCTATTTTTTAAATCTTTTGCCTTTTAATTTTCTATATATTTCTTAATCTAGATGGAAAATAGAAAAGAAAATCCCTCCATTCCTATACCTTTTTCTTAATTTTACAATTCTTTTTTTGTAATCAAATTCTCCAAGTTTGCTAGACCTATTTAAATGTATAGTAACTGTTTATAAAGACAAATTGAGATGTTTAACACCTCTATTTAATTAAGTTCTCCAAGTTAGATAGCTCGAAGTCTAAATCAAGCACATACAACTTAAACCAAAGTCAAGCCTAATTAGGCTTTAATTGGAATTAAACTCAAATGGTTCACGTTAGGCCCAAAAGTCCATCTCTTTTAGAAAAGTATTCAATGATCCAAAGCCTATTTATGTTGAGTCAAGCCCAATGCTTAACTTTTTTTAAAAATATTAAGTGTTCTAAAGCCTGATTATGACAAGTCAAGCCCAAAACCCAACTATTTGGATGTGAGATTGGTCAAAAACCATGCTTTATATACATACAGTCACATTCTTCCAACTTTTCTTTTCACTTTCAATATGGAAATTAAGAACCAATTCTTAACTCAATCACACAATTTCTAAAGGATTGGACTATTAAGCTTAACTTTGCCTAATTGAACTTTGTACTCTTTTTCTTAAAGATCCTTTGTTACTAAAGAAATATCTCATTAAAAATGGAATAGTATTGTTTTAAATTTAGGTAGTGTTTGAGTTTTGGGTCAGGTCGTACTGCGGAACTCAAGTCTGAGCCTACATTGCTGAAAATCTTTATAAGCAAAAGTCTGAACCTAACTTGAAATCCCATCACAGTCGACCTAAACTTTTTGACTTAAAGAAAGGTCGAGTTGAGTGAAGTCAAGATAAGCTAGGTCAAGCTATTTTATTATCCTTACATCTACCACCATTTGTATCCACTAAATGGATAATGCATATATGAAAAATCATAGTATTCTTTTGTTCTTGTCGATAACTTTAACAATAACCAATTCAACAAGTCTATCACTTCAACCTTCTAGGCATTTACTTTGTTGTAAACTATCATACCATTCTCTTGGCATATATCACCTATTTTATAACTAGACCTTTGAAATCAGAACTCAATTCAAAATTCTTTTTATATCTTTTTCATTAAAATTTATCTTTATGTTTCATAAAGTATGATGAATCTTAAAATTTTAAAAGTGTTCAGATTAAACCTAATGTTTTCAAAACGTTAATAACAAACCCTAAATGGACAAAAAAATTGACGGGCTAACAGTTAAATGCCATGTCAATGCTAACATTGCATAATTTTAAAAATTTAAATAGAAAATGGGCCTCATTGCTATGAAATTAACTTTTTTAATCAACCAAAAATGGGTCCCACTTCATGTGACAGTGGGACCCATTATTTAAATTGTTGGACCCCGTTTCCGAAGCCCAACCAAGGTGATGGACCTCGTTCCCCGAGCCCAACTATCCGATTCGAAAGTCGTAAAGCATTAGCGGGTTTCCTTGTAGGGTTATTTCAACGAACCCTCACTTGCTTTGAATCAATCCTTTCAAATTTAAAACCAAAAGCTACCAATGTTTGTGGAGAGGTAGCAAAACGTGTTATGAACCCAATGCTTCAAGAATCACTTAATTTGGAGGTCGGACGAAGGAGTTATGGCAAAAGAATCCAACATGTTTATGTCCTTACTCGAATTGTACATGCTTAAACATGTTGGATTCAAAACATCATCACATATGACACATTGGATGCAATTCACTTGAAAGCATAGCTTAGCACATCAAAATGCAAATGAACAACCAAATGGCTCGAGAGTTCCGTGAAACAAAACGGCGAAATCGAAGTTTACACCGTGAACGAAACGAATCCACTTTTCGGATCTCGTGGGCCATAAGTGGGCAGCCGGGAGAAGGCTTTATGTCAACGTGCACGTGACTACGAAATGGTTCCTCTCTCGCCCAAACACAATCAAATCTCATGCTTCAATTCAATCATTCACAATCTCATTTTCTCATGCTTTTTCTTATACAAAACGCCATGACTCAATTCAATGACATGACATGATCATACACACAATTCAATCATATCAAAATGTCATACATGTTTCAATGCATGACATAGCATAAAACACATCATAACAATTCACAATTTGGAAATTCAAGCATACACACATACACAAGGCATTATGCTTATAACACAATAACTATAAACAAATTACCCACCTTGTACTCTTGAAAAATCCAATTTCAATGGTGCCCTTCCTCTTGCTCTTGGGTAGGTTCTTAATTCCCTAACACAACCAAAATTCTCATTCAATTCCAATTCAATTGGAAATCTCCCAAAATTTTCAAAATCACAACAAAAGCAATTAACCCTAATCAAGCTCATACTTAACCTACCCATAGTCCATCTAGGTTAGAAAACTCAAAACCTAGCTTAGAAACCCTAAAACCACTTGGGTCTCTCCATCTTCTTCTTCCTCCAAGCATTCCCAACACAAACCTCTTTCTCTCTCTAGAACTTCTTCATCACAACACAACAACCCAGTTCTTTCTACTAAAGCAAGAAGAAGATGATGAACTTACCTTAAAAGCCTTGATTTCTTCTTCTTTCCACAATTTTCCTTCCTTTCCCTTCCTTCTCCACAATTTTTCTCTCCTTTCTTCTCTCTTTCACGTTTTTTCCCTCTCCTTTTTGGCTGTTCACGATATCTTCCTCTCCTCTTCTAATTTTTGCCCTTTTTGTTACTCCTTTTCTTCCAATTCTTCCCCTCCTTCACTTGGGCTTTCCAAGTTTGCCCTTATTTTGTCCTTTATGGCTCTACTCTTCCATTTAACAAGCCTACTACTACTTAATCTAACTTAATCCTAACCTTTCATTCTAATTTCAATTTATAATCCTTCCCTCAAATTCTAATTAATGACCCAATTCTAAAATAAAAAAATTAAACCAACATACAAACATAAATAAATATTTAAGCAATTTAGAAAATTCAAGATCCAACACCAATCTCCAAAAACATACTACTGTTATCCTTAGAAATTGTCACAACCAATGGAACATTAGGTGAGGCATTGGATTCAGTATTATCATCATCTTCATTACCCTCTTCAACTTCGACATTAGGCATATCAAATTCTACTTTGATAGTCTCGTCAAGGTACTTTCTTTTCAACAATCCAGTTCTCTCTCCAGGGATATCTTCGATTTTGAAGGCAAATCCATCCGAAACATTGTCTACCTGTTGACGATTGTTGAATTGTAATCTCAAATTGTAACGTTATCAAGTCTTGAGTAATTATCAAAAACACAAAAACCTCTTGAGTTGAACAAACAGAAGAATAGACACACACAAGATAAACAAAGTAAAATATATGCTCACACATAAGACTAAAGCCCCAAACTAGAAAAAGTGGGAAAAAGATACCTTGATCATTTCTAGCAGTAAAGATTATCATTCCCATCTTATGTCCAATCAAGCATTCAACAATCTTCATTTGGCGTATTTAAGGACTGTCAACACGACCCTTCTGCCATACCATCTTTGCAATAACAACTTTAAAGGTAAGAGTGACCACTAGTGCCTGGTCAGAGATGGTCCACCTTGGTGAATACAATTTTCCTCAATCTTGATTTTGAATCCGCCATTTTCTAGAATCCGAATGGAAAGGTAGATTAGAAACACATGAACAAAAATGAAGACATAACGTATAGGCATAAGTGGATTACTTGAACTGACATTAAACCTTTGAAAAATAAGAAAGATCATGTAAGCCTAAATATTAGGCAAGCCAATTCAGTCCTATCTACTCTATATCTGGAAATATCGATCAAAGAAACAAAACTTTTAATCTCTTTACGCAAAATGTCTTTATCGATAAATTCAAGTTAATGAGAATTATGTGAACAAAGAGAAATTAGAAAACATGAAAGATCCAGATCTCATATCAATTATCACATCGAAAGAAATTTTAAATTTTCGATCCTCGAATTAGATTTTCTAACTTATGCAAAATTAGACTTAGAAAATTTCCTAAATTAGCAAATCAAGAGTAGAAGCTAAAAATAAATAATAAACCCCAATTCAGAAAACTGCAACTAGTTATTTCCATAGTCAGTTACATCTCCACTGTAGTAGGAGAATGGCATTAGCCTAGAGAGTATAGACTTTATAATAGCTAGTCAGACCTATGAACTAGTTATTTCCACAGTCAGAAATGCAACCAAAATTCTCTAGTCAACAATTCCTAGAACTACAAAACAACCTACTCAACAATTTCAAAGGAACACAAGATACTCTTATTCCTCTCAACGACAGAGATAGTAGAGCTAGCAATCAGGATAAGATATATACTCAACAAGCACAACAGAAAGGAGCACTAACGTTACCTGTAATAGCATTTCCTTGGGTTGAATATCGCGATGTGTATTCACCAGATCAACATTCTGCCCCTATAAGAAATTAAGTACGGATTAGTTGCATCTCAAAGATGACATGCCTTCAAGAATCGATAAGATTGTAATAAAATGTTACCTGGGATGAGTTTGTTGAGATACTGAAGGTGAGATGATGGAGAAGACAACTCCTTCCTGTTCTAAGCAAAACCACCAAGAGGGTAAATTTCTCCCAGGTCAAGCAAACACTAAAGGGATACGATCTTATTATTCTATTAAACCGTGGCATATTTGAATGGTAAGTTCTAGGAACTAACCTCAATCCCCTATAAAGTTGCTTGTGACGCGTTCTCTGTACTTTTTGAGAGGTCAATTCCATTCGGAGCATGAATTTCCAAAAATTGACATTCCATATTTTCTTCTATGCTCCGCGACCAATTTGTAGTCCGTCTTTCGACTGTTGACTGATCAAGAAGCTCCAGCACCATTATCTGATACCTACATAAAATTGTCGCTCTAGATGCTTAAAACATGAACTTTTACCAAATTTTGCACCAAGACACCATTTCCAATATGTAAACAACTCTATAGCTATTGAATGAAACAAAGAAAAGGGGAAAAAAAGAACACTTACCCAATAATCCCTTCAATGCAACCATAAAATTATTCAATCTCCCCCAAACTCTCAATTAATTTCCTCAAATCTATTAAGAAAAAATTCTTTATGTTTAATGATTTTGATGAAGACCAAATAATGAGACGAAAGAAAGTGAGCAGGAAGCAGAGCAAAGTGAGACGAAAGCAAGACAATATGAGAAGGAGACAATATGAGACGGAGACAAAAAATGAGACGCAAACAAATATGAGACAGAAAGCAAAAATGAGACAGAAGCGGAAAGCAAAATGAGACAGAAGCAGAAAGAAAAATGAGACGGAAGTGGAAAGTAAAAATGAGACGGAAGCCAAAGTCGAAAATGAGATGGAAGAAATGAGACGGAAGAAACTGAGACAGAAGACCCGATACCACGTCGGATGAATAATCAGTTTGAATTAGTTACAGAACTCAACTGAATAATTGATTCTTCAAAGATCAAAAAACAGGAAGAAAGAAGAAATTATCAAGAAGCGGTTGAAGAAGAAGGCTATAAATACGAGTCAGAGTCGAAGACTGCAGATGCTAGAAAATTTAGAAGTTAGACAAGTTAGAGAGAATTTTGAAAGAGCTACTGAAATTCAAAAGCTAGAAATCTTATTGTGCTAAACTTAGAGCTATTCTTATCTATAACAAAGCTCGAAATATCTTTCAGTTGAAAGAAGAAAAGCAGATAACCTGAAGAGGCTAAGTGTGAAAAGAATACTTGCTGTAAGAGACCTGAAGAGGCTCGGAGAAAAGAATACTTGTATCTTTGCAAAGTATAGTGAAATCTCATAATGGTTTATGAGGACTGGACGTAACCCACAGTTTGGGGTGAACCAGTGCCATGTCAACTCTCTCTCAACTCTCAACTGTTAATCTTACTGTTTCATACAAGCATTTAGAATACTTCATAATACTGATTTTCAATAGTTTTAAGAAAAAGCGAGTTTTACAAGAAGTTTTCAAAAGGGGATCATCGAAGAAGAATACACAATTCAACCCCCCATTCTTGTGCATTTTGCATATCGAATATTAAGTCTATACTAACGTGTGATTTACTTCAATTGGTATCAGAGCTTGGTGTCCAAGAACCACCATCACAAAGTGTGGATAAAGATCCATGGTAGAATCGCACGTATATATAGCTGAGGTCGCCTCCGTCACTATACCTCCTGCGTTCAATGGAGAAGACTACCATTACTGGAGACACAGGATGTAGCTCTTCATTGAATCTACTCATATCGACCTTTGGGATATAATAGAAAATGTACCACATATACCAGTAGATGAAGAAAGAAATGTTATTCCACGAATCAGATGGTCTGCAGATCAAAAGGTGAGATTCCAGCTGAATTCGAAGGCCAAGTTCTTTTTAAGCTGTGCCCTAAGCAGAAGTGAATACAATAAAGTTCACGGATGCGACACTACGAAGGAGATGTGGGATACGCTATCCATCGCACACGAAAGCACTAAGCAAGTAAAGGAATCCAAGATAAGCACTTTTGTACACTAGTATGAGTTGTTCAAGATGAAGGACGAAGAGTTTATCGATCAGATGTTTGGAAGATTTCAAACTATTATTAATGGACTAAAAGCTCTCGGCAGAACTTATGACAATCAAGATCATGTTAGAAAGATCCTTAGAAGTCTAAACTATATATTCTTAAAGCCTTGCACTTGGAATGGAACTTAAACTTCTAATCTTGGGAGATAATGAAGTTAAGCATTCTAGTAAGCACTTATATTCCTATAGAAAAGAAACAAAAAGATAAAGGATCTCTTTATCTCAAACCTCTAGCAACCTTGATAATTTTGGTAAAATAAATGACTTAAAATAAAAATAGATAAAGTAAATTGGACAAGATTAATAAACTATCAACCATATCAAACTTACCCAAAGATATTAGAAAATAAAATTTTGAAATTAATAACGTGCAAATTAAACCCAATGAAAAGGTTATAAAATCTTAATTTGACTAAAATAACCTAAAATTATTACAAACATGATTTTATTTTTCTAATTAACTTTTTTAAGAAATAAATTAAAAAATAAAAAATATGTGGGATAAAATTTAATGTGTACAATGTCATAAGATGAATGTTTTACAATATAATGAATTTTCTATCAAGTCCATAGATAAAAGCAATTTATAAAGAATTTAATCTTATATTTTTATTTAGATAGCAACATAAGCATCAATTTGACACATACAATACCAATTACCTCACTAATAAGCACCATTGGAATCTCCACAAGGCTCTCATAATTATGTTTATATGTTTTACATTTGCGTAAACACAAATGAACTTCAACACTGAATAAATAGCAATGACAAAGAACATACAACACCAAATATCTCAATTATACTTATACAATGCCTATTAAATAAGAAAATTAGCTTAACAATAAACAAATTAAAACAATATAAATGTTTAATAATATAATGCACTTTCCATCAAGTGCATAGGTAAAAAGCAATGTATAAAGACTTTAATTTTAGATTTTCATTTAGAAAATAACAGAAAAATTATAATATACCTCAATATTACACATGCAATATCAATTACCTCTTTAATAAATACCATTAAACAAGTTAACAAGAACATATAACTGGGTTATACAAAATTCATATGTTTACATTTTGACACTTACACTATTACAAATGCGCCAAAAATAATTAACTTCCATTCTAAACAAATAATAATAACAAATGAAACATAATATCTAATATCTAAGTCCTAATATAATACCATTTAGATTAGAAAAATACTCATAATAAATAAATCAAAATAATTAACAGGATAAAAAGAACACCAAATATGGTCATTCTATTCGCCAAATGTAAGTTGATCCTTACCATTCTAAATTACCATCACCTAATTGCTTTTAAAGTTACCACTAGCCTTAATTCAATTAACCACTTTTCCTTTCTTTTAGAATCTAAACAAACAAATGTAATAGAACAAGAAAAAAAGTGTAATTTATCCATAAAAATTATAATATAAAGTAATAATATGTATTGTATCTACAAATTCAATCCACCAAATTGTTTAGATAAAGACATGAAGAGACTTGTATGGCTTCAACTATTTAGCAGCTGGAATAAACATCCAAAAGATTGCATATAGATTATCTTATATTTTCAAGCTATGTGTATTCACCTATTTTCTTTCATGTTAACTAAAATATTTTGTGATTTTGAGTCCTTACCAAATAATTCTCATACCCCACTACATAATTGATCAAAAATTGCTTAATTTTGGTGAAACGGGCAATGATATTAAAAGATCCAAAATTAACAACGAGAAGAAGAAGAACTATGAAACCACCCTTATTTTGATGGGCATTAGTGCTTATAACATGGAATAAACATTAAAAATTACATGCAAATTTGGTTAACCCAATCATCACCCTTATTACATTGGAACTAGGTATATGATATAGAATAGAGAGTATGTTACAAATAACAGAAGCAATACATTTAAGAAACAAAAATATAGTCAACAAAAACCTACAGAAGGAAATTCAAGTTTACCTTTTTATAAAATGTTGAAAAGATAGAGTTCTAGAAGGCAGCCTCTCCCAGTTTGACATATAATGATTAGCCCAAGAACCTTTTTTCAATTAAATGTGTAAGTCTTCATCACTAGTAATAATGTTGAGAAGTGGTTAGAGTTTGAAAACCTTCTTTATGAAAGTTGTCCTTGGTAATGCTTAGTTGGAATCATTCTCTTCATATGCTTTTTCAATGGTTACGAGAGAATTTACCATTGATATTGTTAATAAGAAAGGAAAAACTAGTCATTCTCTTTCACTAATTATATTGCTCACTTTGGGTTAAGAATATTTCCAAAGGAGGAAGAGCAATAGAAACTATTGCTTTTATAATTGTGTTGGGAGAGAAGGAAGCTTCTTCGAAAACATTTGTCTCTTTAACTCAAACCTTTTACAAATTTCTATCTTAACCTTTACTATAAATTTGATAAGTACTAATTGCACTATATTTTTAACATGAATTTAGGGAACATTATGATTGTGTGTTGATGTTTTCATTAGATTTGATACTGTAAATGACTTAGATATGATTTTAGGTTATGTTTCAATCCCTCGTTGGAAAAGGAATGGATTTGGGAAGATTTGAGTCAAATTGGAGCTATTTTTTGCAAACTTTTAATGGACCTAGAACACAATATTGTGTTCCTACTTGTATTCACACAATATCACATTGCTACTTGTATTCATTCATACTTCTATTTCTAGACAAGTTTTATACATGATCAACGTAACAATAACAAGGATCTATATTTTTGCTATGTTCAAAAGGGCCAATACAAATAAAAAGTGGCCTCATGTCCTAGCTCATATTAGTAGTATTTAATTATATAAAGAAGTCAAAAAAAGCCTTAAGTAATGTTGGGGTCAATATGACTCTGTGTTTGGGTTATGCTGGTGAGAAACTTATGATTTTGTATTTTAAAGATAAATGCGGTTGAAGACAAAAAAGAGAAGACTAGTAGGTTCTGAAAACATAAAAACAAGCTATTGGGAGCCGGGTAAAGTCATTGGGATTGAGAGAAAAACCATTTTTGAGAGGAAAACAAGAAGATTCATTAAGAACATTCAAGATTCAAGGTATGAGAAGTCAAAATTCTTTCTTATTTTCTTTCTTATTAATTGTGGATTTTCTTTATTTTATTATGAACTAATTGGGATACAAATTTAGATGAGATGAACCTAGAATGATTATATGTTGAATTGATTTCTTTGGTTTAGTAAACAAAAATCTAATTTGAATTGAAGTAATTGAATTTAGAGATCAACATCAGGTTCTAGCTAGTAGCATTCGCAGTAGGTCTTATTACAATATGAATAATGGGGGGTTTAATAAAATCCTAGATATAGGATCTTTTTTTAGTTAGAGTAAAATCTATCAGAAGAACCCATAGATTGTGTTGATGTATTCTTACCAAGTTTTAATGGGAGAGACCTTTCAGTCATAGACATTTAATAATAGGAATTATATTGTCTTGAATATAAGAATACAAATGTAACATTGAAATTCCTCGTGAAACTATAGTTGATCATTGAATTTGAATAAATTCATGGATAATAAAGTTTTAAGAAGATTCTTATATAGATCTTAATTATCAATTGATTGTTTATTTTTTATTATTGCTTTATTTTGGTGATTTTAATTTGTTATTACAGTTTATTCAATTATACTTTCCAATCAATAATTATTCACTTGTTTAGGTTAGATAATACAAAGATAGTTAGCACTAGTAATTTTAGTTCCAATAAGAACAAAACTTGACTGACTAAATTATAATGTAAGAAATGATTTGTAAACTTGCCTAAGCAATTTCTCTAGTATGCAACATTGAGTTTCATGATTGGATTGCATCCTACCCCTAATTTTTGCCTCAATCCGAGTTTATAATATTTATATTTAACACTAATTACAATTGTTAATTAAGGCATTATGGATTATAATTAAGGCCTGTTTTACAAATTTCCTGTTAAATCTTCTTGAAGTTTTTCTTTTGCTTTTTGATCTTTTCGAATGAACTTCATTCTCAGAGATCTCTATTGGCCTGAAGTTGAACAATTTAATAATCAAAATGAATTTTAACAGCTAACCCTGTTGTCAATTCATATCATTGTCTAGTCCGAAGTTTTAGTAGAAGTAATGGAAAGGACTTACGTAGTTTATTGATCGCTTCAATTTGTTGATTTGATAATTGGTATTTTTCTTGTTTGACATAGATTTCAATGTAAAGAACTTCT
>JANZXV010000003.1:10515372-10527596 GCA_027576455.1 Erythroxylum roigii
TCTCTTTTAGTCATGGACTTTTAATCAAGTAGTTAACTTTCATCCAACAAAAACCCTCGAATCAATAACCAAGTTAACAACTTTTCAAGAACCAAGCATGCCCGCACAATAAACATACAATTACACGTTCAAATAGAGAGAAGGGAAGGAAAATAGAAGTGGGTTAAGGGAAGGAAAACAGAAGGGGGTTAAGGGAACCTAAAAACAAACCCTGGTTAAGTCACCACCGTCAATTGTGGTCGTAGGATAGCAACAGAGATAAGAGGCTAGTGTGATAGACATCCCTAAATGTACATCTGAATGAAAAGAAAGGTGTAAAATAGAAAATGGAAATAAGAAAAGAGGAAACCGTCGGTTTCTCATACAAGCTACACAAATCCAAAATTATCGGCTTCTCACACAAGCTACACAGATCTGAAATCGACGACTGATCTGGTTGAGATGTGAGAGTTGTGAGAGATGTAAGGCTTAGCCAAGGAAAGGAAGAAGAATCTTAAAAAAACGAGAATGAGGCGGTAACGAGTAAGGGCAAAATTTGCATTACAGTAAAGGGTAATCAGCTGATTGCCCTAAACGCTCCTTATAAGGAGCTTATAAAAAATTGGTTGGTTGGGTTGAATCATCCAACCCAACCAGCTTATAACCAAACATATTTAATAGCTTCTTAATAAAGTCAATTAGCTGATTTTGGTCAATCAGTTAAAAAATAGTTGATTAGCCAATAACCAAACGGGGCCTTTGTGGCAGTTAATTTGCAATATATATGCACATGTGTTTCATCTCATCAATAACATTCCTAAGTACATCAGTAAAAATTAATTAAGATGCACGTTTGTTGGAGTTTATTCCTCCTTATGTGAAATGAAAATAAATGTTAAGGAAAGAGAGAATATAAGGTGAAAGAGAAAATAAAAAAACATCTCTTCTCATATAAAAGAAGAATATTCAAGTCGAAGTTGTAGCTTTGCTTGTTCCAACAATTAATCTTTCTCTTTGAATTTTTTTATGGCTAACAGCAGTTCAACTCCTTTATTCTGTTTCTCCCAATCTCAATTTTCTATCTTTGAAGAAGAGCATTATGGTTCCTGAAGTAGTTTCTTCATCTCTTAAGACTTATAAGAGTTGGTAGAAAATGGCTATGAAAATTTTCCAGAGTATGTGAATGAGATACAAGGAAAGTTAAACAAGAACAAGGAGAATAAAAAGAAAATTGCACTTAAATTGCGATACATACATGCAAGGCTGAGCAAACCCATTTTTCCTCGAATATTTGGCACCACTAAAGCCAAAGAAATTTGGGGTACTTAAAAAAAGGAGTTCCTTAGCAACAAAAAAGTAGTCATCAAATTGCAATTTATGTTAAAAAGTTTCGGTAACTTAGAAAAAAAGATAAAAAGCATTCGAGGCTATTTTCTCAAGTCTAGAAGATAATAAATTAAATTACAAGTAATAGAAAAAAAGAAAATTATCCATAAAATTGTGAGAAGCCTAACTCAAAAATATGATGCAATCTGTTGGCAATAAAGTTCATGGTAGTTGTCGAGATTCTAGGGATACTAATGATCAATCCCTAATTTGAATTTTTAACTCCTAATATATAGATAAAAGTGTAGAAGAGATCAAATACTTGTATATGTATGCCTATATATACTCAAATATATTCACATAACACATAATTGATTTTACATGAGATTCAACCTAAACACCTTAGCCTACCCTTCTCTTTTCTTTTCTATTTAATTTTCTTAAGTTAGTATCATAGCCTTAGTCTTTTGCCATATCTTCTTCACCTGAAACAGTTGTTGCTAAAAACTCTCTCCGGTGTTATCACCGCTGTCAATCACACTATGTCTCTGAAACTCAATAATTCAAATTTTTTCCTCTGGAAGGCTCAAATCCTTCCAATCATGAGGGGTCATAACCTTAAGGGTTATCTCACTGGAGCTTTTCCCAAACCCCCTGAAACCCTCCTTGCTTCTGTTGAAGGAAATTTAGAGACTGTCGTTAATCCCAAATACCTTAAATGGCAACGACAAGACCAAATGCTTTTCGAATGGCTAATTGGGACAATGTCTCCCATTGCGATTACTGCTACCTCGGACCATCACACCTATGCTGATATTTGGAGAGCCTTTGTGTCTCAATTTTCCTCGCAATCAAGGGTACAACAATTGAATCTTTGCATCAATCTTTAAAATACTACAAAGGTACTCTTTCTGTACTTGACTATATTACCAAAATGCGTAGCTTTGCTAACGATCTCGCTATCACGGAAACTCTCATTGGCAATGATGAACTGATCATGTATATATAGAATGGCATGGGTCCTGAGTTTCAACCACTTATAGTGTCCCTTAATGACTGTTAATGATATTATGGGTCATCTATTGACTTTTTAAGCTCAATTGGAGAAGTTTAATTTGCAAAATTCTTTCATGCCCACTACCAATGTCACTTACTAGCAAAGTAATAGGCAATGGCAAGGTAATAATTAGAATCAAGGTGTTTCTAGCCAACGTGGTGGCAAAGGCAATCTGGTCATAGAAAGGTCACGGTGGTCATGAAAATAATGCGCCATGCATCATTTGTCAAATCTGTAACAAGCCCTACCATTCGGCAAACCAGTGTTATATGAGGTTTGACCAAACCTTCAATTCTCAAGTTCCAAGAAATCAACAATTTTTTGATCATTTCGCTGCCTATGCTGCCAATCTTAGATCGTGATTGGCATGGTCCAGAGCATGTGAAAATAGGTAACGGTACAGGTTTGGAAATCACTCACACTGACTCTTCTATTATTCCTAGCATTTCTCGACCTTTGTATCTCAAAAATGTCCTTCATTGTCCTAGTATTAGTAGAAATCTCTTAAGTGTGTCAAAGTTTTGTATTGATAACAAAGTTTCATGTGGATTTTGATTGGGAAAATTGTTATGTGATGGATCCATTAATGGGGAAAATCTTGCTCAGTGGAGTACTTAAGGAGGATGGCCATTATTACTTTGACAAGCTAAGTCAAGTTTCATCCATCGCGTCTGCCTTTTTTTCAAATAAGGAGTTCACTGATCTTTGGCATCTTCGTTGTGGACATCCCTCTCATTCATTCATGGGTCAATTAGTTAAGCAACAGTTGATCACTGTTTCCAATAATAAATTTTCTTTTTGTAATTCTTGTCAAGTTGGCAAGGCTTGTCAATTACCATATGCTAATTCTCAAACAATTTATTATAAACCCCTAAAACTAATACATTCTGATCTTTGGGGTCCTGCACCTATGAATTCATTTGGAAGTTTTCATTATTATATTGTGTTCTTTGATGTCTTTAGTTGATTTACTTGGCTATATCCATTAAAACAAAAATCAGATGCACTTCTTGCATTCCAAAATTTCAAAACCATGGTCAAAAATCAATTGGACATAAAAATTAAACAAGTTTAAAGTGATTGGGGAGGTGAGTTTCACAGCATATCAAAACACTTAACAACTTGTGGAATCATTCATCGATTATCTTGCCCACATGCTCATGCCCAAAATAATGTAACCGAAAGAAATCATCGTCACATAGTTGAGAATGGCCTAACTTTTATTCCTGAATCCTCCATGTCATTAAAATTCTAGGATGAAGCCTTTTCTATTGTTCTTTATCTCCTAAATTGACTTCCAGCTCCAATTCTTAAAAACCTGACCCTATCATACTTTGTTCAAAACTCCACCAAATTACATACTTCTTAGAGTTTTCGATTGCTTATGTTTTCCAAGTCTTAGACCATATAACTCCCATAAACTTCAATTTCGATCAATTGAGTTTGTCTTTATAAGTTACAGTCCATACCAAAAAGGTTATAAGTGGCTAGATAAGAATTTAGGTCATGTCTATATTAGTAGAGATGTTAGGTTTAATGGAGTCTTTTCTTGGAGATCGTGATGTGATTTGTAAAACTGTGTCTTTATATGAAGACATTTATAATGCTCCTCTTATTAGTATTTTTCCTTGCAATACAAGAAATCATAGAAGCCAAAAATTGATGCCAAGTCCCTCGATTTTAAAATCTAGTGGGGCCCTAAGTATTTCTCCACGACCCTATACAAATCAAGTGGAAATCAGCAACAAGCCAATGATGAAAGCCCTCCTTGTGACAATTATAATCACCCTAATTCTGCTTCTGCTAGTCTTCATTTATCAAATCCTAAAACATTAGCATAACAAGAAAATTGAAATCAGAATGAAGAAGAGTCTCAGGTTCTAAATACTCACTCTCGTCAAGGGGGTAATGGTGAACATTCACAAACCTCCAGATGCCTCTAACACACACTCAATGGTGACAAGGAGTAACTCTACTCGGTAAGTCTTTGTTGCCAAAATAGATTCTAATTCTATATCTTTACTGAATCAAGAACCTGAGGATCACTTGCAGGCTAAAGATTGCTTACCATGGAAAACAGCTATGGATGAGGAGTATACAATCCTGATTGAAAATCACACCCAGTCTCTTATTCAATAACTGTCAAATACAAACATTGTAGGTTGTAGATGGGTGTTTAAACTTAAGAGGAATCCTAATGGTAGTATCGAGAGATATAAGTCACTCTTTGTAGCTAAAGGATTTCATCAATGTGAAGGCTTAGATTTTGAAGAAACTTTCAGTCTGGTCATGAAACTAATAATTGTACGAGTAGTTCTTTCACTGGTAGTAACTCAAAATTGTCCCTTATGCCAATTAGATGTCAAAAATGCATTCCTTTATAGAGTGCTCGATGAAGAGGTGTATATGGAGCAACCCTGGGCTACTTTGATGATAAACGACTTGACTTAATGTGCAAGCTTCATAAAGTATTATATGGGTTGACGCAAGCTCCTAGAACATGGTTTTGTCATCTCAGCTCAAAGTTATTTTCTCTTGGCTTTTAGCGCATCAATGAGTGATACATCCTTGTTTATGTTTTATCAAGATAGAATGGTAATTCTAATACTTGTGTATGTTGACGATATTTTGGTTACTGGGAACAATGTTTCAATGATCAATTCTCTCATCACATGTTTGAGCCATGGGTTTGCAGTTAAAGACTTAAGAGACTTGAGCTATTTTCTTGGTTTGGAAGTTATTTGAACTCAAGAAGGATTCCATTTGAGTTAAGTAAAATATGTGTCTGATATTCTGACACGAGCCAAAATGGAAAAATTGAAATTGTGAAGATCGCCAATGGATGCGGGTGCACGACTCTCAAAATTTGATGGAGATCCTTTTGATGATATTGAATTTTACAAGAGTGTTGTAGGTAGTCTCCAATATCTCTTGGTAATAGGGCCTGATATGGCTTTTACAGTGAGCAAACTTAGCCAGTTTATGCACAATCCAAACACTGTACATTGGAAGGCAATAAAACAACTCCTGCAATATCTAAAAGGTACAAAGGATCTCAGTATTTTTATTTCAGCTTCTAAAAACATGGAATTAATGGGTTTCTCTTATTTTGAATGGGTGGGGTGTCCAGATGATCGAAGATCTACTAGTGGCTTTTGTGTCTTTCTTGGACCAAACTTAATGTCGTGGTCTTCAAAGAAGCAATTAGTTGTGTCAAGATCAAGTACAAAGGCCAAGTATAGAGCACTAGCATTAGTTTCTGCATAGTTGAGTTGGTTAAGATCACTTTTTATGTGAATTGCGTGTTACAATTCCTTGATCTCCTGTAAAGTGGTGTGATAATCTAGGAGCTACATTTCTTGCTGCAAATCTCGTCTTTCATGCCTAGACCAAGCATATAGAAGTAGATTATCACTATGTAGATTATCACTATGTAAGAGAGCAAGTTGCACGCGGCCTACGTCAAGTTTGACTCTTGCCTTCAGAAGATCAAATTCCAAATGTCACAACCAATTCACTTGGTTCACCACGTTTTCTATCCTAGGCACAAGCTTTAGCTATGACAAGCACCCTTAGGCTTAAGGGGGTGTTGGGGATAAGGTTCATGGTAGTTGTCGAGATTCGAGGGATAGTAGTGATCAATCCCTATTTTGAATTTTGAATTCCTAATGTATAGATGGTAGTATACAAGAGATCAAATACTTGTATGTGTATGCCTATATATACTCAAATATATTCAAAGAACTCACACAATTGATTTTACGTGAGATTCAACTTAAACACCTTAACTTACCCTTCTCGTTTCTTTTCTATTTAATTTTCTTAACTCAACCCATTCATAATTAAAGCGTCAAAAAAATCTTTCATCACTCACCACATATGAGTTTATGGGATTTTTATAAATGCGCAAGTAGAAAATGAAGACAAATACAAATAAGCATGTACATCATTCATTTCAATCTTAGCTTAATTTATTGAAGAAGAAATCTTAAGGAGAGTCAGAAAATAGAGTGAGTAATCAATAAAGAGAAAACCATAAGGAACAGCCCGTAGTAGCCAAAATTCAGGTTACAGATGAGGCCGAAGTCGATGTCGAAGCAAAGATGAAGATAATATCAAAATCATCACAAAAAATTGAATAATTTCACCCTCATGTTGTATTTGCATCAAGCTCAGGCATCAATCATCAGATTGTTATCAAATATGTAGAAAAAGTTGCATTCTAAATCACTCCCAAAGGGATTGTTGGAAGGAGATGAATGAAGAAAACTTCACCAGAGAATCTAAAGGTGAACAAGTATTATAAACCTACATGGATACCTAAGACAAACTCAAATATTTATAGTTTATGGCTAATAGTTGTAGTAACCATATGATGTGTAACAAAGATCTTTTTTTCAAGTTAAATACAGTTGCTACTAATCAAGTCATCTTTGGAGATGGCAAAAAGGCTAGTGTTGAAGGAAAAGGAGTTATTGTCATCATGAATACCAAGTTTAGTAAGAAAAAATACATATATGATGTTCTTTATATACCCAACTTGGCACATAATTTGCTTAGTATTGGAGAACTTGTCCAACGAGGATTGTGAATTTTGACAATGGATGATGCCTGATCTTGGATAAGAAAACTATTGGTGTAATCTTGGAAAAGTAAAATGTTCATAAACAAATTCTTTTTGCTCCTTTTTTTTGCAAGATGAGAAGAAGCATTTGAAGTAGAGGTTATGAATGGCTCCTCTCATTGACACTTGTACTACGGGCACTTGAATCAAAAAGGAGTACAATTTTTAAAATAAACAGATATGGCGATTAGATTACCTCGTGTAGAAAGAAGAATATTAGTTTATTAAGGATGTATGTATAGCAAAATACATTAATTGCCATTTCTTAAGACATCATCCCCCGAGAGTTGGTTCATATAGATATTTTTCATCCTACAAGTAATCCATCCCTACTAATCTGAAGGTATTTGCCCTTATTTATAGACGATTTCACTAGCATGATGTGGATTTTTTTAACCAAAAATCATATGATTTTAATTTGTTTCTTCATTTTAAAGCTTTTATTGAAAGGCAAAGTAATCATCTAATAAAGACATTAAAAACTAATTGAGGAAGAGAATTTAGTTATAAGTCCTTAATGAAGCATTATAGAGATGAAGGCATCAAAAGGCAATTGATAACTTGAAGTACACCTCAACAACAGAATGTTATTGCAGAAAGAAAGAATCGAATCATTTTTTAGATTGTCAAGAGCATGATGGAAGAAAAAAGCTTACCAAAGAATATATGGATCAAAATAATTCATGCGGTCATTTACATACTTAATCACTCTCTAACTAAGGCAGTTCGTAATAAGACCCCTTATGAAGCATGGAGTGGTATAAAGTCGATTGACACTCATCCGGCATATTGCATATGCCTTAAACAAGATAATGACAAAGCCAAGTTCGACCTAAAAGAAGAAAATATTTGCTTGTGGGCTATAATGATGAATCAAAAGGGTATCATCTCTTGGATCCTCAAACTACGAAAGTGTGAGTATCTGGAGATGTGATATATAATGAATCAGTAAAATGGAAATGGGAAGATGGAACTTTCCAAAGTCAAACTTTTATTTTATTGTAAGAATAAGCTAGTGTCTTCATGATCCAAAACCTCCAGCAATGGCTCATCAAATAATCCACAAAGATCTCCAAGCTCACCATTCAATCACTACACACAAAAGACACCATGTCCTCCAATTTGAGATGTTAAAAAAGAATCTAATGGAGTGTCAACATTAATCATAAATAAATCACCTATTTGGTGCTTCTATATGTTTCTGGCGTATTTGTTTCAGAGAATTTAATTATGTATCGTACTAATGGGTACTTGCTGGAAGGCATCATACTGATCAAAAATAGTACAAAATAATGGCATTTGGTACCAAACATATACCGACTGATATCGACATTTTCATCTAATAATGGTTGTTACTATTTGAAATACCAACCAAATATCAGCTAATACCATAAAGTTTAAAATCTTTATAACTTATTTTCAAAAAATAACCTAACAAAATCAACCCCAACGCAGACCCTCTCATTTCTGTTAAATCTGACGTCTCTCTCCTCTCTACCCACTACCTAGCCCCAGCTTCATCTCTGCTCTCTCTACTCTCTCTCTTTATCACCACCCACTACCTTCGCAAGTTGAACCACTGCCCCCACCATTACCATTACACCTTCGAACCACCTGCCCAACTCTCATTCACACCTCTCTTTATCGCCAGCTCTCACTCTCACCTCTCTTTATCACCAACTCTCATTCTTGCCTATCTCTGGCCAGCTTTCAACAACAACCTCCAACTCTTGACTTAAACTGTTGGGCCCCAAATTTATTTATTTATTTATTTATTTATTTATTTACTTTTATTTTTTCTTTTTTTCTTTTTTTCTTTTTTTCTCTTTTATTTAATTGTTTTAATATCTTTAGAGTTGAGTCTGTTTTTTTTGTGAGTTTGAATGGGGATTAGGAATTAAAATTAGAATAAAGTGTTAGAATTAGAATTTAGTTAGATTTAGTAGTAGTGGGCTTGATCAAATGAAGGAGGTAGAGACTTATAAGACAAATAAGGGTAATTTTGGAAAGCCCAAGTGAAGGAGGGGCATTATTGGAAGGAATGGGTTAAATATATGTTAGGAGTGAATGAATTAAAAGAAGGAGAAGAGAAGTTGTCGTATGAACTAAAAGAAAGGAGGAGAAAACGTGAGTTAAGAAGAAGATAGAAGAAAGTGTCGAAGGAAGCTTGAGGGGAAGAAGAAAAAGAAGAGAAATCAAGCATTTAAAGGTAAGTTTTAACTTCTCTTATGTTAGATTCAAGAAAGGGAGTAAATGGAAGCTAGGGTTTGTGTTGGGAATGAAGGAAGAAAGCAGAGAAGAATGGGGTTAAATGGATTTTGTGATTTCTAAGCTAGGGTTTTGGTTATTCTAGCTTAAAGGGGTTATAGTAGGTTAGGTTTAAGTTAAATGTTAGCTTTGCTTTGATTCTTGAATGTTATGACCTTTCCTATTAATGTATTAATTGAATAGAAATGTGTTTAATTGAAGGGAACCAAGGAAACCTCACTCAAGAGGGAGAGGAAGGGCAATCGTAAGCTTGGATTCCGACTTTTAGGTGGGTAATACGTTTATGGCTGTTATGTGATGGGTAAACCCTTTGGATGTGTGTTATTTGTTTTAAATTGTGTGATTGTTGACTTTCGGTGAATATTTGAGAATGTATAGAATGTGAAAATTTTAGAAATTGAAAGAAGCATATGAATGAAATTTTGCGATTGACTATTTGAGCGTAAATTTATTGTGATTGGGCTGAGAGAATCCTGTTTCGTTAGTCACGTGCACGTGACCTTCAACCTTCTCCCGGTTGCCCGCTTGAGGCCACGAGATCCTGAGAAATCGGACTCATTTCGTTTACGATAAACTTCGATTTATCTGTTTTGTTTAAGGAAACTCTCAAGCCATTTGTTATGCATTTCAATATGCCTTTGTTGCATTATAGCATAATAAAGTGTTATGTTTGTTCGAAAATTTCATAACATGCTTTATGTGATAAACTTTGGTTAATTATGCTTTATGTGATAAATTTTCGAATGTATTGTACTGCTGGAAGTTCGGTATTTATCTGTGTTGTATGGCTCATTATCGATGGCTATAGGCGTATTAGCCACTGAGCCGAGTTGCTCACCCCATTTTTCCTCCTCAGGTGCAAATCAAGACAAGCAACGAACCTTGCAAGGCATCGGAAAAACTCCAAGACTTTAGATATTTTTGCATTAAGTTAGTGACTAACTTTTTGGATAGCTTTATAAACATATCAAACATTGAGCGTCTCATGTATTTTGTACCTTGTGCTTGGATTATGATGATTATGTTGATATGTAACTAAAGCTATGAATGAACATTTATTTTGATTGAAAATGGGAATGAGGAGTTAAGCGTTCTCCTTTTGTGTATAATTGTGCTACTTTGTTGTTAATGCATGAGATTGTGTAAGATAATTGTGATGGAGGTTTATGTTTATGCATTTTCTTCAATGTTGTTGAGTGTTGTTGCTGGGTTTTGTGTGGAATAGCAAGTTGAAGTTTGAATGATGGTTGAGTTGAATTAGTTTCAGCTGGGGATGAATTGGATGAAGAATTTGATGTTGAGTATAGGTGCTGTGTATTGAGGCAATTTCTGGGCTGGTATGGATTGAAGGGGATTGAGTAATCTTCTTGAGAGTTGTAGTAGAGCTCTATAGCTCTCTAATGAGGTATAATGTGTTAATTCTGAATATAGTAACTGGGAGATGTGAGTTAGGGAAGATCGATGTAAGTGTTGTCAAATTGGCTAATGACAGACAGAAACTTTGAGCCAGTATTTGGCCCTTTTAGAGTTTAGATATGTTCTTATGATCTTCACGGAAGATGTAGAGCGTTCTTTTATCTTTCCATAGACACCAAGTGTGTCAAATTTGGAGGTTTGTGTCGAAAGTTATGAGGTTTGCAAGTTTGGTACTATTTATGAGAAGCTTGTCAATCAGTCATCTTTGAGTAAACTTTTGACCCCTTTATAGACTGAGTTTGGTTTTAAGTTGTTCATAAAAATTGTAGATAGGTCTTTTATCTTTCCAACGGTACCAAGTTTGGAAAAATCGGAGTTCGGAGTCAAAAGTTATGAAGTTTTGATAATAAGATGTCAAGCTGGTAGGTCGGTCGGGGTTGTGGGCGGCCAGCGTGCGATCGCCCGAGCGATCGGGCGTGCGCCTGACTGATTTTTCATAGGTTTCTGGTTAACCCGACCTTCCTTCACTCTTTTAGCTCTAACTTTTTCGTCCGACCTCCGATCGACTTGATTTTTGAAGCGTTGGATTCCTAGGATATTTTCTATGTTCCCACACTAGATTTATCGGTATTGATATTAAATTGAAAAATATTGATTAAATCAAAGTGGGTAGATCGGTTGAAAATGTCTAAACATGTTTCATTGGTTTGGTGATATATTGGGTTGTAGAGATCCAAATGAGGTGATTCTTGTTCCAAATTAAACTAGAGACACAGGGCTTTAACTCATATGAAGGAATAAAGTTTCAATTTGGGCCCTAAGATTTTCAATTTTTGGTTCGAAGTTCATAGTAGTTTTCAGTGTTAGAGCAGAAATTGTTTTGGGCATAACTTCTTCATTTCTAAACCAAATTGAGCGTTTTTTTGTGGCGTTAGAATCGTAGTTCGATGGGGAAAAAGAGTTCAGAAGAAGCCGATCAAAAACATTTAAATTGGAAATTTCCCTAATCTTGATCGGTAAGTTCTCGGTGTTGAGCCCTCCTTGCTTTTATGAGTTCCGATTTTCCCTAATTGTTGGATCGCTAGGTTGCTTAGTATTATGCCCCTCATGTTTATGATTTCTGAATGTTGGGCCTCGGAGACGGGGCCCAACATTGTTTGGTATCAGAGCTTAGGTTTTCTCCTAGGCTTAGAATGCATAGTAGGGTAATTTGTTTTGTTATATGAATTATCTGTTGCACTGTGAATTGATTGTTTGCATTATGTGACATGAATATCATGCATACATATAGGAACTAAACTAAAATGAATTGTATCTAATCATTAGTATTTTGATTGAAGGAGTAAGATGCCACCTCGTAGAAGGACACGAGGAGTTTTGCAAGGTTCAATTGCACCTGACTCTCCACCAAGGGAGGAGAGCACCGATGAGTCGGTAGTGTTGGTGTTGGATCCCGATCCCGGAGCCCAGTCGCACGGTGCCGGACTCCGGTACCGGAAGCCCAACTATCCGGAACGGAAGCAAAGACGGAGGCCGTTGGGCCCTAGTCCCGAC
>JANZXV010000003.1:10543936-10553980 GCA_027576455.1 Erythroxylum roigii
AGAGAGCTCGTCAAGACGACCGCTCCATCAAGCGCCCTTGTCTCTGCCAAGTAGCATTCCCTGGCGATTCTCTGCTGCCCCCTGACTTTGCCGATGCCGTGTGGAGTTGGGAACTTCATTACCTGGTAGTAGGTCGAGACAACTACTTTAAGGCCGTTCTGAGTGGCTCTTCCGATGATTGCATTATAAGCTCCCCCAAATTTCACAACCAAAAATTCAACCTCCTTCTCTTCCTGACACAGCTTTTGTCCGAATTTCACCTTTAGGAAGACTTGAGCGAACGGGTAGGCTGATGCTCCAGTTACTCCTTTGATGGGTCCTTCTATTGGTAGTAGTCATTCCTATGATATTTCCATCTACTTAAACGCATCGTAGTAGAGTAGGTCGACTGAGCTACCCGTATTGATCATCACGCGCTTCACCTCATTGCCATCCATATTCAAATTAACTATTAGCGCGTCATCATGCAGGCAGCTAATTCCCTCCAGATCAGATTCATCGAACGAGATCACCTCAGCATTTTGTTTCGTCTTCTTTACTGACAAATCTTGTCGGGCATACCTCTTTCGTCCTTTGGTGGTCGACCCTCCTGTCGCGTTACCTCCAAAGATCATATTGATGACCCGAACTGCTCGGTCATCTTGTCGCCCGGCAGTTCTATCATCTCTTGTTCTGGATGGTGCTCTCATGTCACGTTGATTGTCAGTATTTCTGTTCTGCCTTCCCCCCCGTTTCTGTCGTTTTGTCTCCAGGGCCTTTGCCGATTGTCGAACCGATCAGGCCTACCCTCATTATCCCAATCGTTACTTTTCCCTTGCTTAAAAAATCTGCCCAGCCTTCCCCTTTGGATGAGGTCTTCAATTTCATATTTCAAGGCTCGACAATCCTCTATATCATGACCGATATCCTTATGGAAACGACAATACAAATCAAGGTTCAACTTGTAGGAGGGAGTCTTCAACTTGTTTGGTTCTCGGAAGTTCTCCCCATCCGCTTTCATAGCTGCCAGCACCTCCGCATATTGCCTGTTGAACGGAGTGAAGGATTTTCGTTTTTGACCCCGTCTATCGATCGGCCTTCTCCAGTTAGACTGATCTTTCTGTGGCTTTTGTGACTCGTCTGACCTGCCGATTGGCCCGCAATCGTCTGCTCTTCGTTTCGTGTTTTTCAACACTTCCTCTAGCTGGATATACCTGTCCGCTCGGCTTCTTATCTCTTGTATAGTCGTAAGCTGATCGAGGGCCAATGACTTCTTGAACTTCTCATCTCTCGTATTATTCATTAGGGCCGCCAGCATGAACGAGCAAGTAAGATTAGGGACTTCAACAACTTCGTTGTTAAAGTGAGTGATAAACTCCCGCAAGCTCTCATTCCTTCCCTGGGTCAACTGCATCACTTCCAAAGCAGTCTTCTGCGGCCGCTTGCTGGTAGCAAATTGATTGAGGAACAGCAACTTGAAGTCCTCGAAGCAAGTGATGCAACCCGGGGGAAGGCTGTTGAACCATCGCCGAGCTCCTTCTTGAAAGGCAGTACAGAACGCCTTACACTGAATTGCATCAGGGACGCAATGGAGGTTCATCATTGACTGGAAGTGCTGCAGATAGTCTAAGGGATCGGTCTTGCCAGTATTTTTTTAGGTGTCGGTATTTTGGTTCCGACAACGGGAAGGCTATCCAGGATCTCCGGAGTGAAAGGAGAGCTACCCTGTGCGGACATTCGACCCGGACGAGGATTCGCAGCCAAATTAATTCGATCATCTGCGATTTTTTCTAGGGCTTCCGCGGAGTGGCGATCGGCCATCACACCGATCTACCGAGCGGGGGCCTGCTGCTGGTCCGTCCGAGACTGCAGGATTTGACGTATTAGCAGATCGGCCGCTTTCTCTATCTATTTTTGAGTGAGGGAAATTTGTCGTGGTGCAGGAGGATTTGCGTTCAGGGGGGCTATGGGAATTAGAGTGAGAGTTGGCCTCGGCATTGTCCTCCAAGGCTACACTCTGTTCTTCTTGATCTCGACTGTGTAGCTGTGGCTGATCGTTCGGATGCGAGGATTGAGTGCGGGACTCATGATGCGGTGGCGGAAGAGTGACGGGTAGCTGTAAACCCATCCGTTGCATCGCAAGCGCCGTGACGGCAGCTATGTCTGGGTTGGCCGCTACCGCTTGGCTAACCTGTGTGTGTCTGGACGTGGTGCCCTGATGTCGGGCCCCACGGTGGGCGCTATCTGGTTCAGCCAGATTCTGTTGAGGCTGGACGCTGCTATTCGGATCCATAAGGTCTGTGAGTATGGCCTCTGAAATACTTGCAAAACAAATAAAGACACACCGGGGGTGACTGCCGGCAGGCCCCTCCGATGCTTAAGTCAGTTGTTTGGTAAGGGTCATGGTCGCTTAGAACGGGAAGAACTAGGGTTTCAGTCTCGTACCTCAATCATGACTGAATAGTACCTTATATATGGGATACTGGCTAGGTTTAGGTTTTTAGGTAAGTCTTAGTGTTTGCATGGGAGACGATCTCCTACTACTGGGCCGTTGGTGTCTGGGCTTGAAATTGAGCCCAGTTTGACCAACCCAACCAAAAGTATTTTTAGAAAATGAGAAAAATCAAAAGAGAGGTGATTGTCTTTTACTCTAAATTCTTAATTGCGTATTTATTAATCAGTCTGGTTTTGAACTTCGTAGAGATAAGAGTGGATGGTCGTTATCTCTGCGATCATGTATCCAATCGTATAGGTTATATCATGCTCCAAAGGAAGAGTCTAATGATGGGCTCTCCCACTTATTGATATTAGGAATGAAGTTTGGAATTAAAAGCAATGAAGCCATTATCATTATGGCTTTGATAGAAGCATTGTTGGAGGCCTCATAAATTTATTACCAATGTTTTGTTCCAAGGTAAAAAGGGGGCAATTAGTTTGGCTTTGCTCGAAGCAAATGACTCTTTCTTTTCCTGAAAACGAGGCAGACAGCAACGTAAGACATAAATCATAATTTAGACTTGGGGCAGACACAACATACAACTAATAGGATATGGAGAGGCAGTTTGCCAACAGCCAACAGCTGAACTGAAGCCGATTTTTTTTTGTTTATGATAGTTAAGCATTTAGAATTATTAGGTACCCCATTTAATCATAACATGTCATGTCGGTACCCGCTTAATTTAATATACTTGTTCGTTTTACCTTCTACTAAGTTAGAATTTTTGCAATATAGCCGGTTTAGTCATTAAATTTGCTTGAGATATATATAGTCTGTACTTGGAAGTTCATTCAATTTGGATTTAGAAAATAATGTTGCAAGTTCCTCGTAATTTGATTTTTTTTCTCTTTTCTATTAAGTTCGACTTATAAAATGCATGGGATCTTAATTTTGATTACACCATTAGGCCAGCCTAATCAACATTGTTGTGATTTATTATGTTAATAATTAACATAAGAGACAAGGGAATCAAAACATAGCTTTAATTGATAGTAAAATCAATTAACCAACGTTTATGAGAAAATAGAAATAAAAAAATCAATTTTTGTAATTTTTCTAAAATTTAAAAATCTAAAGAAATAAAAACCAAAAACTTAAAGGAACTGATATTTGTATGTTACAATCGTCATAACGGAAGGGGCATTGAAGTTCCTAGGATTTGGAGAGTGGTTTGCTCAATTTTAATTTTATTGATCATGACTTGCAATTTAATATATACGTTTTGTCTCATTTTATTGTGTTAATTTTGTCTAAGCTAATCCATGAAGGTACTTATAAAATATCTAAATTTAAAATGTGAGACAGCCACTGATCATGAATCCAGATCACCCCGTAGCATTAAATTAGGAAATTATGTCGATATGATTGATTTCATCAATAACTTGCTTGGTAGGTCACAAGGACTAATTTAATTGTGAACAATACACATTCATGCATTTATAGCCCTTTCTCATTCTAGTACGGCCCAAGTCACTTATTATTTTGAAGTTTCTCTTTCGGCGTCGGCACACATCATTGTATTTCAAGCGTTTATTATAGTAAACTACTCTAGATTCACTTAGGCGGATAGCGTGTTGCATGCAAATTATCGTAATACCAACAAGAGCCAATAATATAATTAATTGTATTAAAATTTGAGACATAACAGCTACTATAAAATATATACTATTTTGTATCTTAAAATAACATACGTAATCTAAGAGAAGATAATCATACAATTTTTATAACAGATAGATATCCTTAGTAAACTAATTTGGATAACGTTTTACGCAAAACGTTGACCATTTCAAGTGCCGAGATTGGTTGCGACCTTAGAAGTAAGGATAAGTCTTGAAAACAAATCTTCGGGGGTACTCAATGTAATGATGCTTTGGTAACAAGATAGATGAAGAGTCCCAACTCAAAATGTTACTGTGCCCTGCAGTCCAATTTAATTATACATATGTCGAATAAAAAAATGTGTATCTGTTCTGTATTAATTTGTAAACATCACGCAATTGGGTAATAATTGATGAGACCGATCGAGAAGTTACCTTCAGATGCTTCTAATCTACTTAATTATTCTAGTCTACCAAATTATGGCTGAATAGTCTACAAGCTACCAAGTTAAGACTTATGTCTCCAATTGTTAATTAAAAATTTAGAGATTTGTTTGGATATATGTGAATTGGGTTCATGATTAATATACGTGACATGAATTAAGTTGCGTTTGCACCGATCCTATCTATGTATATTTGGTTTTGGGTAGGTATTTACATAGGTTAATAAGCAACATCAAGTGTCTCAAACTTCATTCAGAAGAGAAGAGATTCATAACATCGTCTACTTCACATAATAACATATATATATATATACTTGTAATAATAAAATTTACATGCCATTTTACATGTTTGAAATTGTAATAAGACATTTACGTTATCCGTAATCAAAAACTCAAGTTTAGTGGAATAATTAAAAAAATATAGAAGAAGAAAAAGACAAATTGAACACTTGTTAGATTTTGAAAATTAAAAAGAATTATATTGATGACTAAAGCCGTTGACGGAGTTGCATCTTGAAACAAAGATTTATGGTGACTAGCTCCTTAAGCCTTTGTTTGGACGGAGAGAAACCAAGAAAAGAGAAAGGAAAAGAAATTATATTTCTCTTCCTTTCCATTATTTGAACAAGAATAAGAGAGAGAATTGAGAGGAATGGAAGGGAGATTTGAGCCATTTTTATTCTTATCTTGCAATTTCAGGAAAATGCAAGATTTTCTTTTCTTTCCTTTCCCTTGTGTAACTAAGCATTCAAATAAAGGCTGTGTTTACATCGATCTAGTAGTAACGAGATAACGGCCGGCTTGAAGGAATTTATGGTTTCCGCTTCTTCTCTTGTTCATGTATTTGTTAGAATTTCACTATTACAACTACAAACCTTTCGAATTTATTGGTTAACACTTAACACTGTTTTTCTTTCTTTTATCTATAAACAAATTTCTTTATTCTTCTTTTCTATACTTGTGATAGGAGAATATTGGCAAAAGTTCTTACATACTCATCATTAGTTATCATATAATTGAACTATATAAATTAATTAGTAATATTATGATGTAAATAAAATATATAGTTAATTAAATATCATTTTAAGAATATATAATTTTTATTTTGACTTGTAATGTAGACACATGCTTTGATATTTAAATGATCAATATGTTTCAAACATATAATAATTAGTTGTATAAACTTAATTAGGGGTGACACAAGTGTCATGCAACGCCATTATACCCAAAAATGGGTATCGTTAAGTCAAATTGGGCGCAAAGTTCGTAACCTATATTATATGCCCTAGGTTTAGACTAAGTGACAACAAAAAGTTACTCTATTTCTTCGTCTTTTGGATACTAGTTTATGACGATATCAGCATGCCTATATAAGATCGTGGCACTATATTGGTGACGAGCAGCAAAACTTTCACATACTACTACACTATACTTAAAGAGTCGGATGCAATACCTCGAAAAAAGATACACGTAAGTTTTCTAACGAAAGAAACCCTAATTAGTTTTATTGCAACCATAACTAGTTACTTATATGTATAATGTTTATTCCTAATTTGTCTATCATAAGTTAAGAATATAACACTAGAGTTTCTATACATATATTACTCATGCTTAATTAATTAGATGATTAAGGCCTATTAGCCAGAAATCTTAATAAGTCATTTTTAATCTTAAACCAAACTTCATAATAACCCATGACATATAATTATTGTAAGTAAATTAAAAACAATTCCAACAAAACGATCTGTAAAACACATGTACAGAGTTGACGAGGGAAAAGGAGAAAGAAGGAAGAGAGGTGTTACAAAAAGGTCACCTGGGAACTTCCTCAGATTGATCTATCGAAACTGGCTTGACGTATGTGCAATAGTTTTTGCGTTCCTTAGAGTTAATGTTCCGTCCAATCCATCCTTTGGAGAGGAAGAGTGGAAAATAGCCTATATATGTTGAACTTAGGTATTTTATTTCAAAGGACATGAGCTTGCAGAGTTTAAATATGTATACCGAAATGAACAAATAGAATCAAAGTGCATGAAAATATTTGGTTTAAGGAATCAGCTTTAGGAACTAGCCAGACAGAATCAGCCAACCTCAATAAGCGTTTATAAATCAATTTAACTTCCTTTAACTTCAGAACTTGGCCCATCTGTGAATACAATATATGTCTTTGTCTGGTCTGGTGTATGTAGCTAGGCTAGAACCCTGTGACAAGCTGCTAAGATTGAGAAAAATTGAATTATAGAAAGGTATTGAAAGCGTATGATCACAAATCAACATTCTTAATATCTGCTACAAGTTGTCCTGAATGGACAAACTCTGTCATGAATTGTTCCTGTATACATGGCTGTTCTTCCTTTTTTGCGAAAACTTTAAAGAATCCATATTCCCGGAAAAGGCATATAGGGTTATACACTTTTCTGGAGCGATTCACATCCGAGTTCTCGAGTTGTTCTGGATATTCGATCTTAAGGTAAGGCCTAACTGAAGATCCAAAGACTTGCAGGTTTGCCTCGAAACAGAGAAAGCTGAAGACAACATGGTAACAGGCCCGTTCTCCCTGGATCTTTCAGCTGGTGTTAGACTGAACATGCAAGAATCTTGTGGTGAAGGTATTTGAACTGGCACAGCATACCATTTTGGCGCCTGAGAGCCATTAGGATGGCAATAATCTTGATCATAGGGATTGAAACTAATATGGGATTCCTCGTAAACACTAAACTCCGGATTTTTACAGCAGGAGGGATCATATAGCCATGGTGTTGAGCTCTTGTAATTGTAACTGAGGTTTTTTTGGAGAGGTTTCAGATAATAGCCGATGCTGGCTTTCCTGGCTTGAAGCTGCAATCTTTTCTTCTTTAGTCTCTCTTTCTTGTGAGCATTTTGATGGCCTCCCAAAGCCTGTGAATTTGCGAACTCCTTGAAGCAATATTGACACTCGAACTTCTTGTCATCAGCCTCACCCGAAGAACTTCTCTCTTTGACATGTTTCTGTTTACGATTTGATGCAATTGTTTTAGACAAATTCACACTTTCATCTCCTTCAAC
Organism: Erythroxylum roigii; assembly: GCA_027576455.1. Taxonomy (NCBI): domain Eukaryota; kingdom Viridiplantae; phylum Streptophyta; class Magnoliopsida; order Malpighiales; family Erythroxylaceae; genus Erythroxylum; species Erythroxylum roigii. The sequence goes on from JANZXV010000003.1 coordinate 10,551,499, forward strand.
AAACACTTTCTGGAAGCTCTCTTTTTGGGGATTCAGATCAAACCCAAATAATTTGACCTTCTTCTCTACGCAGGAGTCAGCAGAGTAGCAATATTCTCCATCCATTAATGTGGAAGATTGGATACTGGAGGCTTCCTTTTGCATTTGTGTCCAGAAGTGAGAAAAGAAAGGTGTTTCTTATCACTAATGCACCGTTTAGTTGTTTGGCTTCTTCCCTATATATGGTTTTCCAACTATGAATTGCATCTAGAGGGATTAGTTTTATAATCATGGGAACAGCACATACGTACCCGAAGGTCAATATAAAAGAGAGAGAGAATGGTCAGAGCAGAGAAGCTGTCTCATGCAATATTGGTTGTTTATAATTTATTCATTTTTGTAGTAGATACACTTCAAACTTCCTCCATCAAGTAGGATCCAGTGCATCTTATTTATTCATTAAGGAGGGTCTTTAAGCAACATTAAGTTCATTAAAAATTCAACTATAACCCCTAATTGGATCGATGTTTAGAACACATATTCCATGGCTAAAGAGATGATAAAGCTCACTAAATATATATTGAGTGTAATAACAAAAGTCAAAGAAAGATGGGGACATAATCACCTGCTAGGAAGGAGCTTTTCTAACTCTTGACTAATCTCCAACTTTACTTAAATGCATATCTCAGATTATTTTACTAAGACAACAAATTAGTCAGTGGTTGTATGTGTTGTCCTATAAACAAAGCTTCTGCTATATAATATAAAGAAAGCTGTCTTATTTAATATAAGCTGTGGGTGCCAAGTCCGATCCACTACAGGTCTCCAAATAATGCTTGTGCAATGTTGAGGGCTGTAGAAATGTGATTATTTTGCACTCAAATGAAACTTCTCGTAATTATCCCCCAACCCACACAATAATAATAATAAAGGAGTGCTTTTTAATCTGTACATCTGGACTGGACCAATTTTTGGGAATGCTATTACAATATTAAGGAGAGTAGTTGCTAAACAAAGGAATATAAGAAGTGGGCAATGATGTAAGCATATATACTATTAAGGGTCAATTAAAGATCTGGGCAAATCTTCTTAGAGCAGACAAAGGCAATATTTTATACTCAAAAGCATATGTTTTCAGGTGAATCAAGTCATAAACTAATGTTTGTTTATAAGTAGGAAAAGAATTTGTGTTGGACAGTTGTTCTAGTTGGTCCCTACCTTTTGTAGCTTTAGGGACATGTTAGAGACTCTCGGATTGTGTTGTTATTCCATTGTCTGTACCCTAGATCTTCTCGTTGGCGCCTTCTTTACACCAGTGGTTCTCTTCCTCTCTTTCATGATCACCAATTCCCACTCTCCTTTTCTCTTTTTCCAACAAGACATGCCGTCATCAAAGCATTTCGCTATCCTAACTTGTGGAATCGAATGAGGGCATTAGAGGCAAGATTGGTTCACGGTGGCTAGGTAGCTTGGTGGATTGGTTGATTGATTGATTGATTCATTTTACTCTTTGGTTGTTACAAGTTTGATGAGTGGCCCCTACAATCATTCATCCCCAAATCCTTGTTCCCATCCAATCTTACTAAAACAATTTTAAGTACAACCATTGAGACTACCAAGATTGACTATGGCAAAAAGAGAGAAAATATCGTATGATCACCAGTACTCCTGGAAAAAGGCCGTGGTTGTTATATGAAATTTAATAAGTTCGTTAAAGAGTCTACGAATGCAGCCACCCTTATTCTGTGTGATACAGTCACAGTTAGCAGATCTTTTAAGTCCCGCTATTTGTGCGGTCTTGAAAACCGCAGAAGCAAAATTTAACCCTCCATAGCACTTTTATGCTTTGTGACATTAAGGGGATTAGCCCCTCTATTTGTGTTCACAGGATTTTGATGGAAGAGAATCATAAACCTAGGGTAGAAAGTCAACGGAGGCTCAATCCTAACATGAAGGAGGTTGTGCGAGCCGAGGTTCTCAAACTACTCGATGCAGGGATTATTTATGCTATTTCTGATAGCCCGTGGACAAGTCCAGTGCAGGTGGTACCCAAAAAGGGCGGTATCACCGTGGTTTCAAATGAGAGGAATGAAATGATTTCTACTAGGGTTGTGACAGGGTGGAGAGTGTGTATAGACTACAGGAAGGTGAATGCAGCCACTAGGAAAGACCACTTTCCTCTGCCCTTTATTGATCAAATGTTGGAGAGATTAGCGGGGCATGAGTACTATTGCTTTTTAGATGGTTATTCTGGTTATAACCAAATCCCGATTGCCCCGGAGGATCAGGAGAAAACCACATTCACATGCCCCTATGGTACATTTGCCTATCGTCGGATGCCCTTCGGACTATGCAACGCTCCTGCCACTTTCCAACGCTGCATGATGGCAATATTCTCTGACATGGTGGAAAATATAATTGAGGTTTTTATGGACGATTTTTCTGTGTTTGGGTCATCCTTTGATGCATGTTTGTTCAATCTAGAGCAGGTTCTGCAGAGATG
>JANZXV010000003.1:10593809-10608754 GCA_027576455.1 Erythroxylum roigii
GAGCGGGAATCGGAATTTCCATCCTTCATGAAAGTTGTAGAGGGTCTTGTTATCTTTAAAATGAGGTATGATATGTCTTAATCGGAGTTAGGAATAAAAAATTATGAGGGTTGGAAGTTGGCGAAATTACTATTCATATGGTCAAAAAGGTACTATTTATTTGGTCCTTTTTTAAGCAAAACTTTGTAACAACTTATGACCTTAATGGATGTTAATTTGACTGAGCTTGAATAAGGAGCATGCGAACAGATTAGTATGATAATGGACTTAAGATGAATAAGATTAAAAAAAAATATCGGGATTTTCGGATTAGTCTAAGGTTTCCAATTTGGATTTTCAGATTAGAGGTTGGATATTCGGATACGGGTTTCAACACAATATGACTCAGATTTAAACATTAATGTTGATTAAAATCATGAAGCAATATATATTAACTCTTCTAATCATGGTAGTTTTTTGGCCAGTGGTGAAGATTTAGATGTTGCTTTGAGGTGACTCAGTGAAAGTAATAGATATGTTACTAGAGTGGTTGCAAGTGAATGGATATTAGGGTTGGTTTTTGATAATGTTGAAGTGGTAGCTAATTATGTATTAGCAATAGGATTTAACTTGAGTGTTAAGAGGAATGAAGAGAAAAGGATAAGATATGGTTAAACCGATGGGTGTTTATTTGAGCTGTATGCTCTATATGATAGAAAAGATAAATGCTTGAAGCTAAAAACTTACAATCTAATGCATACATGCAATCCAAAAAACAAGCCAAGGCTAGTTACATATAACTTTATTATGAAATAATTCAAGAAAATGGTTGAAGAATGTAGAGAGAAACTAAATTTTTTTGTTAATTATAGCATATGCAAGTATGCAAGGAGGAAGGTACTTAAAGCAAAAGCAAAAGAGTAACATAATGAATACACATAACTTTATGGTTATATTTGTGAATTGAAAGAAATGAATCTAGGTTTAATGGTAGACTTTTAACTTAGAAGAGATGAAGACAATTTGATATTCAAAAGAATGTATTTGTGTTTTGATGTAATAAAAAAGGGGTGGAAGAAGTTGTGGCCAGTTATTGGTATAGATAGATGTTTTCTAAAAAAGGTACTAGGGATAAATTCAAAGTGCCATAGGAGTTGATGACAACCAAGGAATTTATCCAATCATATGAGCAGTAGTTAAGGTGAAGAATACTGAGACATAGAAATAGTTTATAAGTCATTTAGCCAATAAATTAGAGCCTGGAGATGGTGAAGAAATAACTATGGTTTCTGATATGGAAAAGGTAATTAATCCAACTTAAAGTTATTTATTACATCCCTTTATGTCTAAATACTTTTAATAGGTTATTATTAATTTTCAGAGACTTATGTGAACCGAGAATGATGTATTGCCTTCTGTTATATATAAGATGTGTGTAAGCCATACATATCACAACAAGGTAAGGAAATGGAAACGAAAGGATATGAGGAAAGCATTTTTGAATTGTGCTTGGGCAACCTTCCCTTAAGAATTTGATGACATATTGATCAAATTAAACTAACTTGCACTAAGATGTGTACAGGACTTGCTCGAATATCTGAAGGAAACATACAGTAAGGCTTTGTAAAAAATTGAGTCCAAATGTTGAATTATGGATAACAAAATGAGTAAGACATTCAAATATTAGATTTTTGTTTTCGGAGATCATCCCTATCATTATCATATTAGAGGCTATTAGAACCATGCTAATTAAAAGGAACTTAGATATTAAAGAACAAACTAAGAGTTGGAAGGGTGACTGTTAGCCCCAGAATTTTTTATTTATAAATAAGCATGATTAGATTAATTTTGGGGTATTGCTAGATTAATTTATGTTAGAATTAATTAGCATACTAATGTGAGTAAGATGACATGATGTAGGTAAATTGAATTAAGTGTTAGCATAGTAAGAATGTATAAGGGGCATTGTTGGAAGATCACTTAAGCATTAAAGTCTTAAGGCATGAGGGAAGGGGCAAAATGGACAATTGATGCTCATTAAGGGTATAAGAGTAAGAGGAAAACTAGTTGGCTTGTGTTAGAAGAAGAAAAAACGAAAATTAGAAGGAGAAGAGGGAGAGAGTGCCATTGGAGAGAAAAGAGAGGAGAGAAAGAAGGCTAAGTTAGGTCTTGATTTTTCATAGTCTTAAGGAGTGATTTTGAAGTTTGTTCAAGAAGGAAAGAGGAAGAAGAGGATTAGAGCTTCCATTAGAGCCAAGAAACAAGTTGTTTGGTGAAGATTTAAGGTAAGTGTATGTTTAATCTTTTGGATTTTGGAAGGGGTTTTGGTTCAAAAAATCTTAGGAAATGCATGGGTATGAGTATTCTAGGATCAATTTCATACATTTAGTTCTTTGGGTTTGTCAATTTGAATGTCTATTGATTTGGAATTTTTGTAAATGTTAAAGAAAATCAAGAGAGGCAAGAGGAGCAAGAGGAGAGGCACATTTGAGCAACTTTTTAGGCAAGGGAACTAAGGTGGGTGACATTTTTATAATTGAGTTAATGGGCCATAAATGTTCTTCAAAATAAATGGAATTTAATGATTTTCCAACTACCCTATAAATGTGTATTTATTGTTTTCTAAATGCTTGAGAATTTGCCATATGTGGTTGTTTATGAACCTTGGGAATAAATTCTAATCATTGCATAATTGTAGTAATTGATGTGTTTTAATGAGTTGTGAAATGGCTTTGATGCTTGGTATAGGAATGTGTTTGATGAATTGTGAAATGATGCTGGAAAATACATATAAAATATGTCATGCTCATGAAAAGCAAGCTTTGACATGTGCCATATGGGCAAACAAATTTTCAATTCATAAATTACATATTATGTGGGTTTGGTGTAGTCCATCCAAGAATTGTCACATACACGTTGACCAAGTTATAAGCTTCGTCCCCCTTGCTCGCTAGTGGCACGGAGCTCCTTTATAGACTCCCTTAAGTTTACGACTACACAGGGCCATTATGTGGAATTGTGTAGTTCGTCATGTTTATGGATCTGCCTAAACCATTATGATGTGATTATGTGTTACTTGCATTGACAAGTTTGATTAATTCATTATGCTTGAGTTTATGAATTGCTTGATAAGTTGTGAATTTGAAAAATATATGTTGCATAGATCTCAATGTGAATTTTTCTATGGAAATGAATAATTCAAGGGTTTTCGCTTGTTACTCGTTATAAAACTATTACCCACGAGCGTTAAGCTCACCCCCATTCCTTCCCATCCGCATGCGATGAGCAACATTTCGAGTGATCGAGTCAATCGTCAAGGCATCACTCCAATTTGCATATTTTGTTCTTTTGAAGTTAGATTTTGTAAAACAATACTTTAGTTGCATTTTGAGAAATTGTATTTCTTGTCACGTTTGTGTTTTGGATTATGTTGTAAAGTGGCTCGAAATGCCCACTAAAGCGTTGTAAAACTCTTATTTTGATGTGAATGAAATATTTATACATTATGGTTGCTTATGGCATTTCATGTTTTTGCATTGCAAATTTTGAGTGTTCATAGGGGTAGGATTTGTGTTCTAGCTTTGAGAGAAAAAATGCGCTAATATTGGGTGAGTTTGATCAAGTTGTCTTCATAGAAGTTGTAGCTTGTCCTTCTAGCTTTCCAATGCTATAAAGTATGCGATTTTTAGATGTCGGAGTTGAGAGATATGATCGTTTGAGTAGGTGATGTTTCTTAGGTTATGTATCCCAAATAATTAGAGTTTGTGGAGCGATATCACACTAGGATTGCTCGATTTGGCAAGATTATGAGTAAAGGGGATGTTAGGATGTGTTTAGGATCCTTTGGAAGGGCCTTGGAGGGTGAAAATTTAGTGTCACCTGAAGGTTACACGGCTGCCCATGTTGGTTTACACGTTCTTCAAGAAAGTTATAGCCCCAGAAGTCTTTGTTCAAACCGTCTAAAAACAAAGTCAATCTGACATCCTTAGTGAAAGTTATGGCAATTGTGCCAAGTCATGTACAATGTGAGTAAGGACATGAACATGTTGGATTCGTTTGGCCGTAACTTCTTCGTCCAACCTCCGATTGAGGTGATTCTTGAGGCGTTAGATTTCTAACACATTGTCTTACCTTCCCAAAAAAATTTATAGCCATTGGTTTTGAATTCAAAAATATTTGTTGGAAGAAAGTGAGGGGTCGGTTGGGAGAGCATGTTTGGGCCATGAACATACTTTGGTTTCTTAAACTTATCATAACCTATAGAGCTCCGATTAAGGTGGTTCCTGCTCCAAAATAAATTAGAGATTAAGAGCTACAATTTTGAAGAATTCAATTGTGATTTCGTTGTGTCGGCTCGCCTTTGTGGCTTGAGATGTTATGAGAATAATAAGGAACCGATCATAGCTAATGAGGGTACATTGGCACAACCTTATAAGGAAACCTGCTCACGTTCTATGGTTCAAGATAGTTGGGCTCCAGAAATCAGGTCCAATAGAAGAAGCGGAGAAACACAGAAGAAGCGCGAAGCACAAAAGAAGTGGACACACACAGAAGAAACGCAAAACACAAAAGAAGCGGGCACACACAGAAGAAGCGCAAAACACAAAAGAAGTGGAGAAACACAGAAGAAGCGCAAAACACAGAAGAAGTGGAGAAACACAGAAGAAACGCAAAACACTTTCTCCACTTCATCTGTGTTTTGCGGTTTTTCTGTGTTTTTCACTTCTTCTGTGTTTTGCGCTTCTTCTCTGTTTCTCCACTTCTTCTGTGTTTTGTGCTTCTTTTGTATTTTACACTTGATCTATGTTTTGTGCTTCATCTGTGTGTATTCTAGTGTGAATTTTCACTCACTTATGGATTTTAATAAATTAACTGGACCTAATTTTCTTGATTCGCTGAGAAATCTGAGAATTATTTTTAGATCTGAGGAGCTGGGCTATGTCCTAGATGTTCCTCTTCCTGATCCACCTATTGTTGATGCTTCTGATGAGGATCAAAATGCATATCGCCCAACAATCCTAACTCTAAAAGAATTCATGTTCTCCATATATTAATGGAAGGCGTTAGTTTTCACATTATGTATGAGGGATTTCATACTCTGGTCTCATCTAAGTCGTAGAATTATAGTTACAATGAATATATGGGATGATTAAGGACATTTTATCAATCACATCGAATCTGTATTCATAATTAGATGTCCCCAAAGTCATCTTCGTCGTGAAGAGCAGCCCCGAGGTCTCGAACCTTTCAGACTGAGCTTGCTCATCAAAAAGCTCTCTAAGATGAAACACTATGGTATTAGCATCCATAGACTCATGCTGCTACTGTAGCTTTGGTGACATAGAGACACAGAAGAAGTGAACAACACAGAAGAAGTGGAGAAACACAGAAGAAGTAGAAAATACAGAAGAAGCGCTAAACACAGAAGAAGCACAAAACACAGAAGAAGTGGAAAACAAAGAAGAAGTGGAAAAAGTGTTATCAACTCGTGATGTATGCACACACATTGGGTTATCAACTCTTCATGCGCGTACATCTGATGTACGCTACCCAATTGTGCCTTTGTCTACGTTGACCTTGAGTTTACTGAACAAATCAACACTTCTAGTGAAAATCGACCCATTAATCTGAAAATCTTAGCGTAAAACACAGAAGAAGCGCAAAATACAGAAGAAGCGCAAAGCACAGAAGAAGTGGAAAACACAGAAGAAGTGGAGAAAGACGGAAGAAATACAAAACACAGAAAAAGTGGATATACCTGCCGATTCACCTAAGGTGGCTTGTTGGGTAAACCTAAGGTCATTCTTAGTAATGTCAGATATTGACCCACTAGGACACTTTTTCATAATGTTTCTTGGATTCGTAGTGAGGGCTATGGATTCTTTGAAACTAGCGGGAGCCATATGCATGTCATGCAAGTCCTTATGATCATACCCTCCAAAAACTCAACCAAACAGACACTTAATGTATTATCTTTTTATGAGAAGGGAGAGTATAATAGTACTAAGCTATAAATATCTCTTTTTAATCTACTACATAAGTCAAAGATAGAGGATCCACCTCAATATATTTTTCATTTATTCAGTTCACAGGTACCTACATTAGGTCATCTTTAGGATCATTAGAAGAGGCTCGATGATTATGAGACTGTCAAGAGGGGTTCAAGTACAAGTAGATGACCTCAATCTTTACTGTAGTAGCTACCCTTACACCTATCACGATGGAGACAAAGTAACAACCCTATGCGCCTGAGGTAGATGGAGTGATGCTAGAAGCGCAAAACACAGAAGAAGTACAAAACACAAAAGAAATGGAAAACATAAAAGAAGTTGAAAACACAGAAGAAGCGCAAAACACAGAAGAAGTGGAGAAACACAAAAGGAATGCAAAACACAGAAAAGTGGAGAAACACAGAAGATCCTTCCTTTTGGCTTTCATTTTTGTCTTTTAGTGATTTTGTCCTTCTACCATTTAAAGACATTAATTGTTACTTTGACAAAATCTTCTCATCTTTTCCACGTAACTAATCTCCTTTATACATATTATACATAAATATATATGTATATATAAATGCTAAAGTGGTCCGGTCACACTGGGGTTGGTCCTACCGGGTTCTGAGTGTAGAAAAATACTAGAGACCTATTTCAGCAATATCAATGTCGCGAACTCATCGGGATCCATTTAGTTCTATTGCTCTCCATATAATGGATCTGTATCCAAAACTATTTTAAGAAGTCTCCGAGACACTCTTATGCTTGTGACCCATTAGGTTCCTGGTTATGTTGGCCAGCTGAGGAGCACAGATTCTGGATTGGCTTGGTTGCTGAGGTTGGTTGAGTTTTTCTTGGAAATAAATTTTGAAAAAATTCATGGAACATGTTGTGAACATGCTTTAGCCTTTGTGACTTCTTAGCATCTATTGAAATCGTTTCAATGATTTTTTCAAGAAAAAGATAGAGCTTGGACATTTTGAGAAAACTTATGTGTTTTGCGCTTCTTTTGTGTTTCTCCACCTCTTCTCTATTTCGCAATTTTTATGTGTTTTCCACTTCTTCTATGTTTTTCACTTCTTCTGTACTTTGCGCTTCTTCTGTATTTTGCGCTTCTTCTGTGTTTCTCCACTTTTTCTGTATTTTGCGTTTCTTCTTTGTTTCTCCACTTCTTCTGTGTTTTGCACTTCTTATGTGTTTTCCACTTCATCTGTGTTTTGCACTTCATCTATGTTTTACGCCTCTTTTGTGTTTCTCCACTTCTTCCGTGTTTTGCGCTTCTTCTGTGTTTTCCATTTCTTCTGTGTTTTCCACTTCTTCTATGCTTTACGCTTCATCTGTGTTTTGCGCTTCTTCTGTGTTCCTCCACTTCTTCTGTGTTTTGCGCTTCTTCTGTGTTTCTTCACTTCCCCTGTGTTTTGCGCTTCTTCTGTGTTTCTCCACTTCTTCTGTGTTTTGCGCTTTTTCTGTGTTTTTATGCTTCATCTGTATTTTCCCCTCCATCGGTGTTTTGCGTTTCTTCTGTGTTTCTCCACTTCTTCTGGGTTTTACGCTTCTTCTGTGTTTTCCACTTCTTCTGTGTTTTCCGTTTCTTCTGTGTTTTTCGCTTCTTCTGTGTTTTCTTCTACTTTTGTTTTTCGCGCTTCTTCTGTGTTTTCCACTTCTTTTGTGTTTTGCTCTTCTTCTATGTTTTCGACTTCTTCTGTGTTTTCCATTTCTTCTGTGTTTTCCACTTCTTCTATGCTTTACGCTTCATCTGTGTTTTGCGTTTCTTCTCTGTTCCTCCACTTCTTCTGTGTTTCTTCACTTCCCCTGTGTTTTGCGCTTCTTCTGTGTTTATCCACTTCTTCTGTGTTTTGCGCTTATTCTGTGTTTTTATGCTTCATTTGCATTTTCCACTTCGTTTGTGTTTTCCCCTCCATCGGTGTTTTATGCTTCTTCTGTGTTTCTCCACTTCTTCTGGGTTTTACTCTTCTTCTGTGTTTTCCACTTCTTCTATGTTTTTCGTTTCTTCTGTGTTTTCCGCTTCTTCTGTGTTTTCTTCCTCTTTTGTTTTTCAAGCTTCTTCTGTGTTTTCCACTTCTTTTGTGTTTTTCTCTTCTTCTATGTTTTCCACTTCTTCTGTGTTTTGAGCTTCTTCTGTGTTTTTCGCTTCATCTGTGTTTTCCGCTACTTTTGTGTTTTGCGCTTCATCTGTGTTTCTCCACTTCTTTTGTGTTTTGCGCTTCTTCTGTGTTTCTCCACTTCTTCTGTGTTTTGCGCTTCTTCTGTGTTTTGTGCTTCTTCTGTGTTTCTCCATTTCTACTGTGCTTTGCGCTTCTTTTGTCTTTCTCCACTTCTTTTGGGTTCTACGCTTCTTCTATGTTTTCCACTTCTTCTGCGTTTTCCATTTCTTCTTTGTTTTCCGCTTCTTCTGTGTTTTTTTCTTCTTCTGCTTTTTGCGATTCTCCTGTGTTTCTCCACTTCTTCTGTGTTTTGTGCTACTTTTCTATTTTCCACTTCTTCTGGGTTTTGCGCTTCTTCTGTGTTTCTTCACTTCTTCTGTGTTTTGCGCTTCTTCTGTGTTTCCACTTCCTGTGTGTTTTATGCTTCTTCTATGTTTCTCCACTTCATCTATGTGTTGCGGTTCTTTTGTTTCTCCACTTCCTATTTGTCTTGCACTTCTTCTGCGTTTTCACTTTTTCAGTGTTTTGCGTTTCTTCCTTGTTTTGCGCTTCTTTTGTCTTTTGCGCTTCATCTGTGTTTCTCCACTTCTTAGGTGTTTTGCGCTTCTTCAGTCATTTTCACTTCTTCTGTGTTTTACGCGTCTTCTGTGTTTCTCCACTTCTTCTGTGTTTCGCGCTTCTTTTGTGTTTTCCACTTCTTCTATGTTTTGTGCATCTTCTCTGTTTCTCCACTTCTTCTGTGTTCTGCGCTTCTTCTATGTTTCTCCACTTCTTCTGTGTTTTATGCTTCTTCTGTGTTTTCCACTTCTTCTGTGTTTTCCACTTCTTCTGTGTTTCTGCTTCTTCTGTGTTTTCCACTTCTTTTGTGTTTTGCATTTCTTCTGTGTTTTGCACTTCTTCTGTGTTTCTCCAATTCTTCTGTGTTTTGCGCTTCTTCTGTGTTTTTTACTTCTTCTATGTTTTGCACATCTTCTGTGTTTTGCGCATCTTCTGCGTTTCTCCATTTCTTCTATGTTCTGCGTTTCTTCTGTGTTTCTGCGCTTCTTTTGTGTTTTCTACTTCTTCTGTGTTTTCCACTTCTTCTGTGTTTCTCCACTTCTTCTGTGTTTTGCGCTTCTTCTACATTTCTAGGCTACTACTGTGTTTTGCTCTTCTTTCATGTTTCTCCACTTCTTTTGTGCTTTGTGCTTCTACTGTGTTTTTCGCTTCTTCTACTTTATTGCTTCTTTTGTGTTTTATACTTCTTCTGTGTTTTGCGCTTCCTATGTGTTTCTCAACTTGTTCTGCATTTTGCGCTTCGTCTGCGTTTTCTACTTCTTCTGTGTTTTGCGTTTCTTCCGTGTTTTGTGCTTCTTTTGTGTTTTACGCTTCATCTGTGTTTCTCCAGTTCTTTTGTGTTTTGCGCTTCTTCTGTGTTTCTCCACTTCTTCTGTGTTTTGCGCTTCTTTTGTGTTTTGCGCTTCTTCTGTGTTTCTCCATTTCTTATGCGTTTCGCGCTTCTCCTGTGTTTCTCCACTTTGTCTATGTTCTGTGCTTTTTTGTGTTTTATGTTTCTTTTTTGTTTTGCGCATCTTCTGTATTTCTCCACTTCGTCTGCATTTTCCACTTCTTCTGTGTTTTCAACTTCTTCTGTGTTTTCTGCTTCTTCTGTGTTTTCTGCTTCTTTTATTTTTTGCGCTTCTTCTGTGTTTCTCCACTTCTTCTGTGTTTTGCACCAATTTTGTTTTTTTTTCACTTCTTCTGTGTTTTGAACTTCTTCTGTGTTTTCCATTTCTTCAATGTTTTTCACTTCTTTTGTGTTTCTCCACTTTTTCTGTGTTAAGCGTTTACTCTGTGTTTCTCTACTTCTTCTGTGTTTTTCGCTTCTTCTTTATTTCTCCATTTCTTCTGTATTTTGCACTTCTTTTGTATTTCTCTACTTCTTCTGTGTTTTGCACTTTTTCTGTGTTTCTCCACTTTGTCTACATTTTACAAATCTTCTGTGTTTTTTGCTTTTCTATGTTTTCAACTTTTTATGTGTTTCTGTTACTTCTGTGTTTTGCGCTTCTTCGGTGTTTCGAGCTTCTTCCATGTTTCTCCACTTCTTCTGTGTTTTGCGCTTCTTCTGTGTTTTCTATTTCTCTTGTGTTTTGCGCTTCTTCTGTGTTTTCCGCTACTTCTGTGTTTTTCGCTACTTTTGTGTTTTTCGCTTCATCTGTGTTTCTCCACTTCTTTTGTGTTTTGCGCTTCTTCTACGTTTCTCCACTTCTTCTGTGTTTTCCGCTTCTTTTGTGTTTCTCCATTTCTTGTGTGATTTGCGTTTCTTTTGTGTTTCTCCACTTCTTCTGGGTTTTATGCTTCTTCTGTGTTTTCCACTTCTTTTGTGTTTTCCGTTTCTTCTTTATTTTTCGCTTCTTCTGTGTTTTCTGCTTCTTCTGTTTTTCGCGCTTCTTTTGTGTTTCTCCACTTCTTTCATGTTTTGCGCTACTTTTGTGTTTTCCACTTTTTCTGTGTTTTGTGTTTCTTCTGTGTTTCTTCACATCTTCTGTGTTTTTCGCATCTTCTGTGTTTTCCACTTCTTCTGTGTTTTGCGCTTCTTCTGTGTTTTTCCCTTCTTCTGTGTTTTGCCCTTCTTCTGTATTTCTCTACTTCTTCTGTGTTTTGGGCTTCTTCTGTGTTTCTCCACTTTTTACGTGCTTTGTGTTTCTTCTGTGTTTCTCCACTTCTTCTGTGTTTGCGCTTCTTATGTTTTTTCCACTTCTTCTATGTTTTGCGCATCTTCTGTGTTTTGTGCATCTTTTGGGTTTCTGCACTTCTTTTGTGTTATGCGCTTCTTCTGTGTTTCTCCACTTCTTCTTTGTTTTGCGCTTCTTCTGTTTTTTCCACTTCTTCTATGTTTTCCTCTTCTTCTGTTCTTTCTTCTTCTTCTGTGTTTTGCGCATCTTCTACATTTCTCAGTTACTTCTATGTTTTGCGCTTCTTTTTTGTTTCTCCACTTCTTTTGTGCTTTGTGCTTCTTCTATGTTTTTCACTTCTTCTGCATTATGTGCTTCTTCTGGGTTTCTCCACTTCTTTTATGTTTTACGCTTCTTCTACATTTTGTGCTTCTTCCGTGTTTCTCATTTTCTTCTGTGCTTTGCGCTTCTTTTGTGTTTCTCCACTACTTCTGGGGTTTAGGCTTCTTCTGCGTTTCTGCACTTCTTTTGTGTTATGCGCTTCTTCTGTGTTTCTCCACTTCTTCCGTGTTCTCCACTTCTTCAGTGTTTGACGCTTCTTCTGTGTTCCTCCACTTCCCCTGTGTTTTGCGTTTCTTTTGTGTTTCTTAACTTGTTCTATGTTTTGCGCTTCTTTTCTGTTTCTCCACTTCTTCTATGTTTTACGTTTCTTCTGTGTTTTTCGCTTCTTCTGTGTTTTACGCTTCTTCTGTGTTTTCCACTCCTTCTGTGTTTTCATCTTCTTCTGTGGTTTGCGTTTCTTCTGTGGTTTGCGTTTCTTCTGTATTACCCCACTTGTTCTGTGTTTTGCACTTCATCTGTGTTTCTCTACTTCCCCTGTGTTATGTGCTTCTTCTATGTTTCTCCACTTCTTCTGTGATTTGCGCTTCTTCTGTGTTTTTCCCTTTTTCTGTGTTTTGGGCTTCTTCCGTGTTTCTTCACTTCTTCTTTGTTTTGCGCTTCTGCTGTGTTTCTCCACTTTTTCTGTGTTTTACGTTTCTTCTTTCTTTCTCCACTTCTTCTGTGTTTTCCGCTTCTTTTGTGTTTTCCACTTCTTCTGGGTTTTGCGCTTCTTTTGTGTTTTCCGCTTCATCTGTGTTTTATGCTTCTTTTGTGTTTCTCCACTTCTTCAGTATTTTGAGCTACTTCTGTGTTTTCCACTCCTTCTGTGTTCTCCACTTCTTCTGTGTTTTCCACTTCTTCTGTGTTTTTCGCTTTTTCTATGTTTTGCGCTTCTTCTGTGTTTTGCGCCTCTTCTGTGTTTCTCGACTTCTTCTGTGTTCTATGCTTCTACTGTGTTTTCCACTTCTTCTATGTTTTCCACTTCTCCTATATTTTACGCTTCTTTGGTGTTTGACGCTTCCTCTATGTTTTGCGCATCTTCCGTGCTTCTTTACTTCTTCTTTTTTTCGCGCTTCTTCTGTCTTTTGCACTTCTTTTGTGTTTACTGGTTCTTTTGTGTTTTCCACTTCTTCTGTATTATGCGCTTCTTTTGTGTTTTGTCCTTCTTCTGTGTTTTGCGCTTGTTCTATGTTTCTCTACTTTTTCAGTGGTTTGCGCTTCTTCTGCGTTTTCCACTTCTTCTGTATTTTGCATTTCTTCCTTCTTTTACGCTTCTTTTGTGTTTTGCGCTTCATCTGTGTTTCTCCACTTCTTTTGTCTATTGCGCTTCCTATGTGTTTCTCAACTTCTTCTGTGTTTTACGCTTCTTCTGTGTTTCTCAATTTTTTCTGTGCTTTGCGCTCCTTTTGTGTTTCTCCACTTCTTCTGGGTTTTACGTTTCTTCTGTGTTTTCCACTTCTTCTAGGTTTTTCGTTTCATCTTTGTTTTCCGCTTCTTCTGTGTTTTCTTCTTCTTCAGTTTTTCACGCTTCTTCTGTGTTTCTCTACTTCTTCTGTGTTTTGCGCTACTTTTGTGTTTTCCACTTCTTGTGTGTTTTGTGCTTCTTTTGTGTTTCTTCACTTCTTCTGTCTTTTTCACTTCTTCTGTGTTTTCCACTTCCTCCGTGGTTTGCGGTTCTTCTCTATTTTATGCTTCTCCTGTGTTTCTCAATTTCATCTATGTGTTGCCGTTCTTTTGTTTCTCCATTCCCTGTGTTTTGCGCTTCTTCTGCGCTTTCCAGTTCTTCTGTGTTTTGTGTTTCTTCCTAGTTTTGCGCTTCTTTTGTGTTTTGCGCTTCATCTGTGTTTCTCCACTTCTTTTGCGTTTTGCGCTTCTTCTGTGTTTCTCCACTTCTTCTGTGTTTTGCGCTTATTCTGTGTTTCTTCATTTCTTCTGTGCTTTGCGCTTCTTTTGTGTTTCTCCACTTCTTTTGGGTTTTACGCTTCTTCTGTGTTTTCCACTTTTTCTGTGTTTTCCGTTTCTTCTGTGTTTTCTGCTTCTTTTGTGTTTTCTCCTTCTTCTATTTTTTGCGTTTCTTCTGTGTTTCTCCACTTCTTCTGGGTTTTGCGCTACTTCTGTGTTTTCCACTTCTTCTGTGTTTTACGCTTCTTCTATGTTTCTTTACTTCTTCTGTGTTTTGTGCTTCTTCTGTGTTTCCACTTCTTTTGTGTTTTCCACTTCCTCTGTGGTTTGAGGTTCTTCTATGTTTTGCGCTCCTTCTGTGTGTCTCCACTTCATCTATGTGTTGCAGTTCTTTTTTTCTCCACTTTTCCACTTCTTCTGTGTTTTCCGCTTCTTCTGTGTTTTGTGCTTCATCTTTGTTTATGCTACTTCTGTGTTTTGGACTTCTTCTGTAATTCTCCACTTCGTCTGCGATTTCCACTTCTTTAGTGTTTCCCCTTCTTCATTGTTTTCCCCTTCTTCTGTGTATTCCGTTTCCACTGTGTTTTCCGCTTGCTCTATGTTTCACGCTTCTTCTTTTTTCGCCCTTCTTCTGTGTTTCTACAATTTTTTATGTTTAGCACTTCTTCTGTGTTTTGCGCTTCTACTCTGCTTTCCAATTCATTAATGTTTTCCACTTCTTCTGTGTTTTATGCTTCTTTTGTGTTTCTCCACTTCCCCTGTGTTTTGCGTTTCTTCTGTGTTTCTCAACTTCTTCTGTGTTTTGCACTTATTTTGTATTTCTCCACTTCATCTATGTTTTGCATTTCTTCTGTGTTTTTTCGCTTCTTCTATGTTTTGCGGTTCTTCTGTGTTTTCCACTCCTTCTGTGTTTCCCTCTTCTTCTGTGGTTTGCGCTTCTTCTATGTTTTGTGCTTCTTTTGTGTTTCCCCACTTCTTCTGTGTTTTGCTATTCTTCTGTGTTTCTCCACTTCCCCTGTGTTATGTGCTTCTTCTGTGTTTCTCCACTTCTTCTGCGATTTGCGCTTCTTCTGCGTTTTGCCCTCCTTCTGTGTTTTGGGCTTCTTCTGCGTTTCTTCACTTCTTCTGTGTTTTGCCCTTCTTTTGTGTTTCTCCACTTTTTCCGTGTTTTGCGCTTCTTCTGTCTTTCTCCACTTCTTCTGTGTTTTGTGCTTCTTCTGTGTTTTCCACTTCTTTTTTGTTTTGCTTTTCTTCTGTGTTTTTTTCTCATCTGTGTTTTACGCTTCTTCCATGTTTCTCCACTTCTTCAGAATTTTGCGCTTCTTCTTTGTTTTCCACTCCTTCTGTGTTCTCCACTCCTTCTGTGTTTTGCGTCTCTTCAGTGTTTTGCGCTTCTTCCGTGTTTTCCACTCCTTCTGTGTTCTCGACTTCTTTTGTATTTTCCACTATTTTGTGTTTTGCGCTTCTTCTGTGTTTCTCCTCTTCTTTTGAGTTTTGCACTTCATCTGTGTTTTTGTGCTTCTTCTGTGTTTCTCCACTTATTCTATGTCTTGCGCTTCTCCTGTGTTTTTCACTTCTTTTGTGGTTTGCGCTTCTTCTCTGTTTTGTGCTTCTTTTGCATTTTACGCTTCTTCTGTGTTCCCCCACTTCTTCAGCATTTTCCACTTTTTCTGTGTTATCCACTTCTTCTATGCTTTTCACTTCTTCTGTGCTTTCCTCTTTTTCTGTGTTTTGCGCTTCTTCTGTATGTCTCCATTTCTTCTGTGATTGGCGCTTCTTCTGTGTTTCTCACCTTTTTCTGCATTTTCGCTTCTTCTGTGTTTTGCGCATCTTCTGTGTTTCTCCGGTTCGTCTGCATTTTGCACTTCTTCTGT
>JANZXV010000003.1:10629359-10641016 GCA_027576455.1 Erythroxylum roigii
GTTTGAGTGTTGGAGTGTATATCAATGAGAGGACTTATTATTTCGATATGGCATAGATTTCCTCTAACTCTATTATGCTAGATTAGTTCGACTGTTACATGTAAACTGAGTTCATTGATTTTATGTGTTGATCATGGTAAACCGAATTCTAGTTATCATGCTTGAATTAATTAATATGGATGGGGATATGATTTTAATGCTGTATACTTAAGTATTTTTTTCTTCTTATTGCATGTTTTTGTTTTTCTACACTGTGTTTTTCAGGTTTCTTGTAGTTCTACTTTATGTTCTTTTTCTTACTTGAGGACAAGCAAGAGCTAAGTGTGGGGGAATTTGATACACTCATATTTACATATATATTTAGGACTTAACTCAGAGTCATTTACATTCATTTTATGCTCATCTATGGCTGATTTATCATGTTTTAGCATTATTCGAGGTTCGTTGACGTAAAATGCATAATTGAAACAAATAGACTCGAATTGCACTATTTTTAGGTTTCTGGTAGACTTTACCTTTAGTCGTTGTGGGTTTTTTATCTCGGGATTGGTTTAGCCAAAAATTCTAAAATTTTATACTTAAATTCTTGACTTATTGACGGATATTTTGGGATTAATTGCAGATTTTTCTGAGCTGGAATTCAGGAGAAATAAATTTCCAAAATTTGCATCAGATTTTGGATCGCCATAATGACTTTTCGACGATGTTTTGATTATAACTTTTGACTTAGATGGCTAAATCCCATGATTTAAGTCTCATATTGAAGCTAACTCAAAGATGAAGATACTGTTAGAATTTCAGCTCCTAAATTGTCACCGTTTAGTTTTTATGCACTGTCGAATTTGATCTTGAAAAATCTATTCTAACCAGCCAAGTGATAGAGATATTAATAAGCTTTTATTTGATGCATTAAGTTGGGTCAATTGTGTAATACTTTAGGGTAGATATTTGCTAAATTATTATTTTATATTTTATTTGAATGTAGGAGTTGTTATGAAGAAAAGAAGATAGTAGTAGATAAAAGCACTGCGTAGTGCAGTGTTGTCACATGGGGGAGACAGAAACAAAAAGAAGAGCTACCATTTTATTCAAGCCCCCCACTTCACGCCTCCACTGGATTCACGCCCATAGATACTACTTACGCATTCAGCACCTACTACCCATAAATGCAGCAGCCTTTATTGACCAGCTCCCTCCACTCACGCAAGAAAATGTTGCCTCACTTGGTTCCTTCCTTTATTTCATTCCAACACTGCCTTTTCATGCCTCCAATCACGCCAATGCAAAGACAGCCCCCACTACAAGACAAAACAATCTCCACACACGTCACGCCTCTACTCCATAGATGACATGCATCAACCTCTAAAAAAAAAACAGCCTTCACATCACTATTCACGCAAAATACACAGCCGCAAGCTCCAACACAACTCTTTCATCCACTAACGCATCAGCCTTCAACCATCCTCTCCATCAACGCAGCTTTCCAGCAACTACAACCAAGAACACAAGCCTCCTCCAATTAAAAAAAAGAGAACGTCATTTTGCTCTTCTCCCATTTCGTTCACCAACACAACACTTCCATTCAAGCCTTCTTTTATTTTTCAACTTCCAAGCTCCAGCCAAAGTCATTCACGCAAACCTTGTTAATTCCTCATCCAATGTCCCACATCCACGCAAGACATCCATCTACCAAAAACAGCCAGCTCCAATCCTCATCAACGCAAGCCATCTTTTACACAGCCTTCATCTCATTTTGTTTCACACAAAAACGCAACTCATCTCTAATCTTTCACGCACAAGCTGAATCCAAGAGCCTCTAGACTTGAAGGACGTAACCAAGAGTCTTCACCAACGTACCAGCCTCCATTCACCCAACAACATAGCATCCATTCACTGGCAAAGAAGCAACCACACAAAGGGGTTTGGAGAGCTTTGTTCTTAATTTTTATTTGATTCCGCCATGAGTTTATATAGGGTTTTTGCTTGTGGATTGTTTGGCTTGATGATTTGTTGCTAGATAGTCCACACAAATTCAAAGTGTACCGTCTTGCTTACTGGGGTGTCGTATGGGGGTTTGGATGGTTGGATGAACCCTGCTTCCAACAACTCACCAAGTTGTTTTCGAAGTTCCACCAATTCCATCGGGGACATCCTGTATGGGGCACGTGTAGGTAGGATCGCTCTAAGAACCAACTCGATCCTGTGATTTAACTAATGACGAAGGGGAAGAGTTTTTGGCAACTTTTTCGGCATCACCTCTAAAACTCCCTTAATAAACTTGCAATCGTATCAGGGACTTCCACCATATGGTCTTCACTAATTTCCCACATGGCAACAAGGTAGGTCTCCATGCCTTTCGTTAACCCTTTCTTGATGCTCATGGCCGAAACATGTCCTACCGAAGTTGTAGCATCCGTTGTTTCACCACCTAATCTACAACAATTCACTTAAAAGGAATTTCGGTCATTCATTAACATCACATATCCCAAACATGGATACAACATCACCTTTGCTGCTTTAAGGAAATCGACCCTCAATATCATCTCGAAATCCTCCAATGGTATGATAATGAAGTTCATCTTAGCAAGTCAACTTCCAGTGCTAACTGAAACGTTGTAAGCAATTCTTGCAACTGCTTATGCCTTACCCGTAGGGGCTTTAATCTTCATTTGGGCCTTGGATACTCTTATGCCCAACTTCTGAACCATCTTTTCTGCTAGAAAACTGTGGGTCGTGCCTGTATCCAACATGGTGGTCACATCTTTCTTCCCAACCTGTACACCCATGTTCATTAGTCTATCAAAGGGAACCGACTCGCTACTAACTGTATTAAGCAAGGTGATTGGATTTAGTGTTGCATCTTTCAAAGATTCACCGTCTTCTTTGGCAATTAAGGCATTCAACTTCTCCTTTCTTAGGCACTCTCTAGCAAAGATTGGACCATCATACAAGTAACAAGCAACAAGTAACAAGCAACCTTTCCCTTCTTTGAGAACGTCTCTCCGTTCTTAGAGCTACTATTTTGCTTGCCCTTTCCTTTGAAATCCCCCTTCTTGAAGTCTTTCTTCTTTTTCCCCTCGGTCTTCTCCTATTGGGCGTGGCCTTTGGCCTTGGAAGAATTTGAAGAGCTCGTCTTAGATTCTTTCGCCATTCAAAAATTTGCTAAGGCATCAACGACCGCGAATGCACTAACCACATCCTTCACGTTTTTCCTCCGTAACTCTATTTAAGCCCACGGTTATAACCTGGACAGAAAATTGAAGAGCTTGTCCTCATCTGATATATTCTCAATATCCAACATTAGAGAACTAAAATATTTGACATAGTCTCTTACCGATCCATCCTACATGAGCTTCTTCAAGGCATCTCTCGCAAGCCAAGAAATATTTATAGGAAGGAACTGATCCTTGAGCTCCTTCTTCATCTGCACCCACATTTTCACAGGAGTTCTACCCGCACTGATCTCCGCAAAGGTCCTCGTCGTCCACCAAGGCTTGGCATCTTCATCTAAGTACATGGTTGTCACATTGACCTTCTTGGTACCGAATACCCTAGCATCTGCAAAGTACTGCTCCATATCCTACAATAAATTCTCCAACACCTTAGCATCCCGCACGCCTTCGAACACCTTAGGCTCACGTACCTTTACAAATGAAAGCTGTGGTGTGGAGCTTTCAAATCGATCAACATCTAGCGTTGCAATGACATGCCTTAGCATAGTGATCTCGAGCTAGGCCTCTTTTTGTGCCTTTAACAAATTCGTCATCTATTGTTGCAACTGTTGGATTCGCACCTCGAACATCTCAAATCAAGTATTGTAAGATGTGACCTCTTCCTCCCCTTGAGGAATTGGCCCAATGAGTTTCTCCACCCTAGTCACTCGTTTTATCAAGTTGCCTACTAACATCCCGAAATTTGGCTCTAATGACCTTTGTATCAAACTTTCACCGAAGTTGATCGCCAACACCATTTGTACGACAGTCTTACTTAGGTTCGCCTAAGCTAGACTTCAGCCTTCAACAGCCCTCGAAGTGTTTACCTTACACACTTAAAGAAACAATGCTATTGAAGCAATAAGAAAATAAGAGAGATACGGTAAAACCAACCTTTATATTACTTTCCTTTTAAAAAGTACAAGGAATGCTCTCTCTGACTGAATTATGGGAGCAAAGATCGAATGAGCTATATATAAGCACTCTAACTTGGAAGCCAAGTTACATTCAGAATCCCACTTAAACTGAACTACCTAAGATCATGCTAAGATCACGTCTATTTTTATCAGTTTACATCACGTGGATCAATTGGATGACATCCCCATCCAAATAGGACTCTAACTGATAAGATAAAATCTATAAGATAACAGAAAGATAGAGATTACATTCAAATAGGACACTGGCATCCTTATTCTCGAAGATCTCCACTATCTTCATATGTTGAGTCCCACTGCAACTCTAACTCCTAATTGTTGCCATATCATCCAAGATCTCCCCACGATCTCTATCCGTTGATGATGCAATGTGATCTTGCCGAAGCCCATATAACACACTAGCCTGATCCAATGCTTCTCATAACAAGTCCGCTAGTCATGGTCCATTCATTCAAGCATGGGCTAAGTCTTTAGTCCATCAAGTCCTTAGCTTGGGTCGGGTCAATCTTCACAAGGTCCGAGACTCTACCAAAATTCGCATCAAGTCCGATCCCACTCGCCCATGTTTGCTTTAGCATTTTCGTATGCCTCCCTTATGTGTGTAATCCAGCTAACCTTCCTCCTACGCCATATCATGAAGGTCGTTGAGAAGTGTTCCGAAGTTTAAGGGTCTAACAATAGTCAACCTTCACCGCAGTATATAGCCCTCTCACCTCCTAGTCCTACTCCTACAAGATTGTGGGGCCCACTTTTCGACATACAGAGGAATTTGCGCAGTGAGTAAAGGTTGGGGAGAAACACGAATCCTTAATCCACGTGAAAACCGTCAGTTGACTTTCTTTTTTCTTCTTTGTTGGGTTATGGAAAATTAGAGTAGCAAACTCTCACTCAACTATACCTTTGCTTTTAAATGTAAACTTGCCCTTTTGCCTTTTCAAGTTTTGGCATGTTGGTTTTGTAAGTATATAATAATTAGCTTAAATTAGTCTAAAATGGTCATTACCTTTCACTAACTAATTCAGTTTCTCACAAAAATGTATATTGAAACGATGTAGACTTAAATTACTATATTATATAATTGCGTTGTGGGATAGTAGAACATTTTAATTACATGATATTTCGGAAAGTACGATTTATATCATTAATTAAATGTATGAACATATCTTTAAAAATACTTTTAAACTTTAAGTAATTTCTTAATGTTTTAACATTTATAAATTATCATTTAAAAGTTAATATCACGATCTTATGTGAATAAAACTTATTATCGTATCAAAGTTAGTTATTTTGATATAAGGAGTTAATGACAATACAATGTTATTTTTATTATAGAAATTTAAAGAGTGTTTAATTAAAATTTAATGTGTGAAGAGCTAATTAAAAATTATTTGATAAAAGATAAGATTTAATATATCAATATTAAAAAGCTTATCAGTAAAAGTTTAAAACGTTAGGACTGACCTTATTACGCTTGGAACTTGGACAAATAAAGGGGGCAAAAGTTAGGCCTTAACAACCATGGTGTCGAGCAGCCCAAGTGGAACGAATCTATCCCACGGTGAAATTCTCAGTTGCGAACTGTCCGTACATTAATTTGGTGTTGGGTCTGAGAATAGATTGATTGACAGCTACTTACTACTTGCACATTTATATGCAAACTGATCATGCTTTGTTTGCTTCTGAAACTCCCGGGACATGATATGGTCAGTCCTAAGTGGTTAATGGCCTGCTATGCTGCTTGTTGCAGGAAATGTCATATTTTCCTGATTGTTAGTTCATAGAGTAGATTGGATTCTGTAATTTTAGGAAGCAATTCAAGGTAACCGAGTTAGTACTAGAGAGTTCTATTTCGTTCAACCCGGATATTTAAATAACTGTAAATGAAAATATCATATATTTTATTATTGAATCACAATGCCTGCTTTCATGTAGCATGTTTGCGTGTATTTATAGAATTATCTATAATCATTCGTATTACTGAATGTTTTAATCCTAGGACTATATGTATACTATTTACTAATCTATTCAATTTAATAATCTATTACAAATAGTCAACAGGATTTTATGTAGCATATGTGAATTTGTTTAGTATGGGAAATTGTCAAAAAAACCTCATAAACTTAAAATGTTTGAAAAATATCCTTGTACTTTAAACTTTTTCAAAAAAACTTCCTAACGTCAAGGACGGAAGTAGGTGGGAGCCAGTGGTGCACTGGGCCGCTACCTCCAAGATTATTAAATATATATATACCTTTCGTTTCCACAATAGGCAGATGAAGATAGTGATGAAGAGTTTGGTTAAGTTGTTTCTTCTATGGCTTGTTCAACTTTGGTTACACTTACTTCTAATGCTTATTTACCCTTATCTCATGCTTCTTCAAGTTTCCAAACATTACAATATTCATAAGGATTTGCCACAAATGGCCATTACAACAAGTCACTTTTACATAATTATCAGTCTCATATTCGGAACTTTGTTACTTGACAAACAATTATACGAATCTTTACACAATATAGTTACATAAAAAGGCACATAATACATGTTTACGCTATCACAAACAAGACAAAATTGGCTTTTGTAAACGTTCTTTGGAAATTTTGATGTATTCGGGCTAACATGCTCTTTAAAGCATTGTATTTGCTTATGTCATGTAAATTTTAAAGCATTGTATTTGCTTATGTCATGTAAATTTTAAGGTTTTGAAGTTTCCATTGTATATTTGTATATGTTTCTTAAGCATGTATGGATGTATGATTGCATGTTTGAGAATGTAAAAGCAAAGATGAGATGGTATTTCTTTAGGAAATTGAAATGATGAAATGCTAGATACCTAAGATTGTGTTGTTGCCATTTGGAGTTGACGTGGTTTGGTTGTTGGATATGTGTGAGAATTTGGGAGATTGAAGTGTTTTTGTGTAGGTGGAAGTTAGGTTGGAAAATTGAAGATTTTGGCTAGAGTATTTTTAGGGGAGGTGCTGTCCATTTTTTTTAAAAAAAATGGGCAAGCACCTTTTTTTGGCTTTTAGAGCATGTTAGAGTCTAGATTTGAGTAAGAGGTATTTCTTAAGGTTTGTAGAGCTTGTTAAGATTTTTAAAACGGTATAAAATGGGTTAATTTCCGACTTAAGATGAAAAAGTTATAGGTATTTGAAAATTTCTGATTACTATTCATTTGGTAATTTCACTATTCATATGGTAATTAGCTAAACAACAACTTTAAACAAGTTTCTACTTCTTTTAATGATTGATATGCCTTTTGTTTCCTTCATGAAAGTTGTAAAGAAACTTTCATCTTTCCAATGTAGTAACATAGGTCAATTTCGATTCTTTTGCAGCAAAAGATGTAACTTTTCAATTTTGGCATGATGTAGGAGTAATTATAGGCCCTAAGCAGATCAAATTTTATTGAAGGATAATTAGGGTCAATTTATCAAGTGTATTCGGATGACGTGCACTTAAGGTCGATTCGAGGTTTCTTTCGTGGTGAGGAATCGCTCCCTCGTGAGATGCACGTCCAGATGTCACGCAGGACGTCGGACATGTGTCGCACCAGGGAGGGGTTGCAACAGAGATAGTAGAAATGGATACATAGGTTGGAGCCTCAAGCAAAAATGGGATGAGGCGAGATTGGCTGGTCCGAAGTTACGTCAACATGTAACTTTTCTTTTCTAATCTGAGGATAAACTTTGCCAACATGTAAGATATTCAGTTACGTCAATTGAATGTCGCAATTTGGTTCTAGTTTTTTCATTTGTTGTAAGCCTGTATTGGATTTTTTTGCCTTTTTCAGTGGACTCTTTGCTTGCAAAAGATTTATTATCTTATTTAAGATAATGTCAGCATTTTCTATGATGTTTTTCCTTATGTATGCATTTTTTGCTCTCCCACTAGTTGATGGGAGACCTCGGAGATATTATGTACAGGTACTAATTTTAAGAAATTTTGCTTTGTCAGAGATCTGGTAGTTGCAAGTTAGTGCCCAATATTCACCATCACAGTTTTCAGTTTAGAACATTGGCTAACATTTCAGCCAAAACCAATCTTGTTTAGATGTTAACTAAAGAATGTACCATCTTTGTTTAACCTTGGAATATATGTGCACAGTTTTCTTGATTTTTTCTTTTCAAAACATGACCTATTATAAGATATCAAACATTGATGGTCGGGTTACCAATCCTGAACAACAAGTTGTCGATTGCCTCCTTTACACTTGGCGCTTGTGTTCTTATACTAGCCCAAAATATTTCTTTTGGATACTGGTATATGATCATAATTTCAATATTTTTTCTATCTTTGACGATTATGAAATCTTTTTCATGTGCTATTGGTCTTCAGGGCTATGTACTAGGAGCAAGAGCCATGATAAAAAACTTATCTCCTACTTTTTGGAAGCTGATGTTCAAAGAATAGTAATTGGAAGGTGAATATCGGCATCTTCATTCACGTTTGAGGACCAATTCGAAAAGTGTAGCATTTTATGGTTAACGTAAGGAAGAGTTTCATATTCAACAAAATTTTAGAGATCTTGCTATGCACATGAGAGTAGTTGATCACAAAATAACGAGATGAACGATACGAGGGAGCATATTGCAAATCTTCTTATATTACAATAAAATGCATAATTTATTATGTATTTAACTATTTATTTAATTTGAATATTTATTTTGGGATTATAATATTATTTAATTTTTTATATGTTTTAATATTTGTTGTTTATATTAGTTTTATTTCGTACAAGAAAATGAGACATCTCTTTAAATAATTTCCTACAAAATAGAAGTGAATTTGTCAAACAATTGTAAAATAAATGTAAACTTATTCCTTTCATAACAGACCTAATATTAGTTAAATTATTTCAAATCAAATGTAGACTTAATATATACTGTGCTTTGCATATTGTTTAATAAACTTTAAATATTATTTATATGCATAACAAAAACTCTACTAATATAAACTCATCGAAACAGAAGTCTCCCTCACATACTCGGTTACACGTGTATCCTCGTAATTTTGTCTTAACATTTTGTCTTGGTTAAGCCTTTGATCGTCACATTGTAACAAAGGTTTATTAATAATTGTCATTATTATAAAAATAAAATAATATATTTTTTGGTTATTAATAACCACCTATAATTTAGTTGGTCGGAATAAGTATTGATCGTAAACTCATTTATAGTTTTGCAACTTTCAAATGCATGTGATCAGATACCGCACATGTGTTCATTAAAAGCTGATAAGATGTTACTTTAAACAAATTAACATTAATTTTATACGATTCGTCGTGGTTTGGACATTGAAATTTATTTAGCATATATAATATATATGGTATCTTTTCTCGTATATTGATAATGATAAACAAACACTGATGATTGGTCGGAAATATTCCAATCCCTTCCTCTCAGAGATCACAAGAATGCAGAAATCTTCTGATTGAGGGCAACATCAACTCCGTTGTAAGCGATAGGAGCGAACATCCAGAGATCATCAGAGGCCAAGAGCTACAAGTTTTACAAGATGAAACTAATTAGAATAAATCATCAGAAAGATGAAAAACGGAGGAAAAAGCTTCTTGCCCTTTAATTACCTTGATCTGGAGCTGCAAAAACTTGACATAGTGAACTGCTTCTTCAAGCATTGTACTTATATCAACCTTTGTTCCATTAGGAACAAGGTTCTGCAAGATTTTCAGTCGCTCATTTATCCTCTCTCTTCTTCTCTGCATTATCAATTATGAACGTTTTACGTCAACAGAAGGTAATAATGGAGGTAATAAGAATTGTGAAGCTATTCTTATGCATGAGTCAGCATGTTAATGGTGTTCACGTACTCTTGCATAAAGGCTCTGAGGGTCAGTGGCCGATCCTCTACTGACTCTTGCTTTTCCATTTGAATTGAGGGCTTTGGAGACTTTGGAATCAGAAGTAGCCGCTGCATTGGAATCCTGAGAATCTTCATCTGAGTTACAACTGCTAGAGCTTTGCCCATCAGCTCCACAATTGCTTTCTTCTTTATCATTACTAACTGGACTGAACTTCTGGTTCTTGTTTGAATGTCTTCTCCTATCATTTTGTACCTGCATTTTTAACCATGTTACTTAAACTTAAAAATGGGAAACGCTTCCTGGGACTGATTGAAAGTTCATTTTCATGTTCGCGCTAATGAATACACTTACATCTCTTGTAACTCGAGGTTTTTTCTTCATGACATTTGAAGGGTTTGGTTCTTGGGAATCACACTTCCGTTTGAGCTCAGGCTCCATGTTAGGAAGATCATTTGCTGATGGCTGATTTTCATCACCTAAGCTCCTCATTTTGTCACTGCTTATGCCTTCTTTAATACAGGCAGGTGGTCCTCTCATTCCCATTTCAGGAAAAGATGGTGCAAGTGAGCTGGCAGTTTTCGCGTCCATGATAGGAACACCCATGGACTCAGGAATGTGGTTAGTATTGCTAATGAATGAGTAAGTGTCATGGCCCGAAGAGGCAAATAAAACACTACCACTACAGTTACTGTTGCTGCTGTTATCCTGCAAAAAAAACTGCAGATTGTTGTTAAGAGTGCTCAAGGAATACAACGAGCTCCCATTTATCTCTGCCATGCTCGTATTGGCTTCAGGAAATGAGCAAAAAGCTGAGTGGTTAGGTCCCTCGTTAAGCTCCAGAGGGAACAAACATTGTTGAGGAACTTCTGGAGTGAAATCAAGCTCTTCCATGGAAAAAAATCTGTTAAAGTCCCATTCTCCTTCAGGAAAAACTCCAAAAGGCTCCATATTTGTTTCGGTCTTTTGGAAGCCTGTGGGCTAAAGATAAGAGGTGTTGTGTTTCTCTGATGAGATAAGCTTGCTTCCTCCGACAAAAGCAAAAAACTAGAACCGTATTTATACCCAAGCCTCACAAGGAATGTTAGGAAGAATTGACCTAATTAGTTTATTGGTATTCTTAATGCCTAATCATTTCTCTGGTGTAGGCTCCCAATCCCATGCTTTGTAACTGAACTCAGGAGTCCACTGTGGGGCCAGTACCAGGCAAAGTACAACTAAGACAGGGCCAAGTTGATGGAATGGCAGATTAAAATATCACAAAAGTTC
This sequence comes from Erythroxylum roigii, assembly GCA_027576455.1. Classification (NCBI taxonomy): domain Eukaryota; kingdom Viridiplantae; phylum Streptophyta; class Magnoliopsida; order Malpighiales; family Erythroxylaceae; genus Erythroxylum; species Erythroxylum roigii. Next base: position 10,640,595 of record JANZXV010000003.1, read on the forward strand.
CAATGCTCTTTAATCATAATGGGCGTGTGTTAGAAACATTGAACTAATTAACGGATAATATTAATTATTTATTAAAATATTTGATAAAATTAGACATTTACTATTAATCGTTAATCTGTAAAATAATTTATGAAGGTATAATTTTAAAAAATATATAAAGATATAAATATTATATTTCTTAATATTTCGTTGAATATTCCTATAGGAATTTAAATTTAGATACTTAATTTTACAAAAATTAAGTTTATAACTTTAATAATAATAATAACAACAATAATAATAATAATCTACTGTTAAATTCTCTGTTAATATAAATGATACAGCGAGCTACAACATATTATTATTTTTCATATAATATGTATGAATTTTATTCTTTGATAAATTAAAAATATTTATAATTATAGTATGACACAGATACGAAA
>JANZXV010000003.1:10682514-10694545 GCA_027576455.1 Erythroxylum roigii
TTAATATATTGTGCTTTGCATATTGTTTAATATACTTTAAATAATATTTATATGCATAAATAATTTTTATTACAAAACAAAATATATTTAAAATTAAAAGTATTTTTTATTTTTATGATGTCAAATAGTCTACAGTACGAAGCTCTTTTAAAAAAGCTCTTTTTAAAATAATAGCCAAATAGTCAACTAACTTTTTAGAAAAGTTTTTCTAAAAAAGATCTATAGAAAAAGTTTTACTTATAAAAATTTTATTGATAAAGTCCAACTACTCACATATGGTGGCTGAAACTTAATTATGACAAGTCCATTTAATGTTTTTTAGTCCTTTTATGATTGGTTGTTGGGCCTCCAATAATTATGATAACTTTAGCATATCCAGCGTCAAGAAAATATCAATACCTTAGAAGCCCATTCGGCTCTCAAATTCAGTGTCCAGTTTGTAATTATCAACTAGTACAAACTTACAATAGTGGTAAAACTATTGGTCCGTAGTAGTTGTTGTTAACACTTAACAGAGTAAATGCACATGCACAAGGCAATGGAGCTCAGTAAAGATGTCCCAAATGCGAAAGGCTCCAGGACAGGACGACACTAAAATTAATGCTTCTCTTTTCTGCCAGCTCAGGAAAACAAATAATTGATGGACAGAGTAGTGTACTACTGTTGCAGTATCATGTTCAACTGGATAAGGAAAACCCAAAAAAAAAAGAAAAAAAAACTACCAGCTTCTATAAGCATTTCTTCTTTATTCTAATATCTATCTATTTAATAAATAAGACCAAAAAATATATATATAGGTGAATACTTATGAAAACGAATAGAATAATAATAGGTGATCTGAATCCCCGTTTGCCTGCAAAATCACACTTCCTCCGAGTGCTCAATCATGAGATATGGCACTTTATAATCTCTGCAATACGCCTTGCAGTTTCGTCAGAAAATGCTGCTTCAAACGGAACGGAATGGAGTATGGTCTCAGACTGAGCGTACTCTTTCAAGTCAACTCATGTCATCGCTCTATATTTATAATTGAATTATAAGATAAAATTCTTTATCATCAATGCCAGTTGACTACCAGTACCAAAATACCCACCCATCCATTGGACACTAGGCAACACAGGACACCCCAATCTTCTTACCCACTTCGAATTTGATTCCTGTCCGTTGGTCTCTCCAATTTCTTTCTATAAAGAAACACTTCAACAACAGCTGCTAATGCATTAACCCAGAGAAGCTGCAAAACAAAACAAAACAACAATGGTTACTTCTGCTCTCTGTTTCGTCTCTCTGTTTTCTCTTCTCCTTCTTTCATCTTCATCTCCTTTACCCAGTACCATCAAACTTCCTCTCTATCACTCCACCAAGTTCCAATCTTCAGATCCTTTGCTTGTCTTCCAACACCTATCTTCCCTCTCTTTGTCCAGAGCTCGCCAACTCAAGTCACCTACCAAACACTTCTCTTCTCTAGTTGACATCCCTCTTTATTCACGAAGCTATGGTGGCTACTCTATCTCTCTCAGTTTTGGCACTCCTCCACAGCCTCTCAAATTCAACATGGACACTGGCAGTAGTCTCGTTTGGTGTAGGAGAAAAATAGTCTTTTATAAAAAGGTATTTTAAAAAGGGTATTTTTGATAAAATTGTGTTAATTTTTTTAATTCCCTCCATTTCCATCCAATTTTGGACGAAATTTTTTTGGTTTAATTTCCCTCTCTTTACTTTCCTTTACTTTCCTTTCTTTTATTAATTAATTAACTATACAAGGAAAATTTAATTAATTACCTTTTCATTACTCTCAGTTACTTTTCATTCCCTCGAAACATACACAGTGTAGTTTCTGGCAATGTTTATAAAGTACGTGCTTCCAGGACTTCTATTGAACTTTGAGTTTTAGTTTGCATCTACGGAAAAACTTTTGCTTAACTCCTATTCTCCGTTAAAAATCTCGAAATTGATTTCTGTACTTTTAGTTCTAGGCATCTAGTTTCTCTGCCAACTTCCATGCCTCGGCATTTCCAGAATTCCTCTATCCTGAACTTTAGCTTGGCTAAAGATGGTTATATGATCATTTTCTTCCCAAAATTTGGAAGTGAAAGTTTGGGGTTCTTGCTCCATGGAATTTGTTAGCTTTTCACTTTCTGTGAGAAGAACTGAAGAATTGATTTATCATTCAGGAAAATATCAAGTCTTCCAGTGAATTTATTCTTGGTGACGTACTGGCTCTTGCTTTTCGGTGACGCCATTAAGGGAAAACAGGAGATACGTTTACAGTCATTCCATGCTATTCATATTGCAACATGTTTTAATAAAAGAAAGTTTTGCAACAGGTATGGATCGATCAAGGAGGTGTGTGTTATGATAAAAATTGTCCCACATCGGTAATAAATGAAGTTGATGTGGGGTTTATAGGCTTGTGAGCTCTCCCACCCTTCAAGCTAGCTTTTGGGGTGGGCTCTCTCATAAAGCCTGTAACAATTGGTATCAGAGCGCGGTTTTGGAGTGGTGGCCCGCGGAGTGGTAGCCCACGGAGTGGTGGCCTGGATGTGTGTGTGTGCCAGTCGTGACCAACGTGGCCGTGACCAACGTGTCCGTGACCAATGAGGTCATTGGTCCTTAAGGGGGGACGAATGTTATGATAAAAATTGTCCCACATCGGTAATAAATGAAGCTGATGTGGGGTTTATAGGCTTGTGAGCTCTCCCACCCTTCAAGCTAGCTTTTAGGGTGGGCTCTCTCATAAAGCCTGTAACAGTTTCACTCATAGTCTATTTATCTCAAATTCTTGCCATTGTTGGTTCAAGTAGAATTAGAAATTCACCGCTGAACTTTTAGCAGCTAGAACTTCAACAACCAGTGGCTTAATACTCCTCAATGTCACCGTATAGCATTTGAGCCGAGATGTAGGATTAGGTATCCTGAGCTCAACTTGTCGTCAACCTGTCATACTAGTTTCGTGGACCTACTTGGAGCTGGTGAAAATTTCAAATCGATACACAGGGATGACAGTAAGAGGGAAACATTCAATTCCTACTGCTTAAACATGGTTTCACACAGCCATTTACAGTAATTGATGCACCAGCTTTAAAAGATACAGAACCGTCTATATCCAAATGCACCAAATGTGTTTCGTTTCTCAGTTAGTATGGATCAATTGATGATTATGATAGAATAAAAGACCTATACAAGTTATGCTATGTGGTCTCCTCATAAAAAAAAACAAAAAGAAGGAAGAAGCCAGATAAACATCACAAAGTCTGCTGGCAAAACTGACCATTGTTGCAACCAGTGCATGCACCACTAACCCCACATTTTAACCAGTTTTTCCTGTTCGAAATAATCTGATCTTCCGACTGAACCACCCCAGAAGCTTCCAAAAAAAAAACGCGCAAACAAATAGGCTGGCACTGTACAATTGCTTAGCCAACAAAACTTGGTCTTTACTCCAGCGAAGAAAAGTCAAGAAGCAACATAAAGGTCGCAGTACAGAGATTGGAAAAAAGGGAGAGGATAAAGAAAAATTTTAATTATTTTTAAATTTAAATTAAACGATGAAACAAACATTAAATTTGATTTGATCCTTTTGTCAAAAAAAAATAGAACTGGACTTTGGAAGAAACGCACAGATGCGGCAGACTTGTAATACAACTAATTGAAACTCATCACCGGAAAAAATTAAAACTATATTCATAACACCTTTATAAATTAAAACTATATTTGTACTTAGTATTGTACACGGCAGAGCATAGGCCTAGCTCGTGTATGCCTAGGCAAGCCATTCTGACGTTCCAAACAAAAAGCAGTTTGAATAGCAAGGAAGGAAAAGTGCAGTGTCTTCCACCGCCATTGGCTGCCTAAAAGGATTTAACTGCACCTACAACGTTGGGACACGAATAAGGTCCATGTCGAATTGAACACTTATAAGAATGACTGAGGAAGAATTTTACTACGAACCGGAATGTTGAGAGAACTGCCAGTTATACTGTTTATGCACTGAGCTGCTAGATGGCAAGCTTCTTCACAATAATCAGAAAATACAGCTGGAACATTTAATTCCTTTATGAGCTCCTGACATCAAAACAATTAGAATTTATGCTCCAGAAGTTTCAAACTGACAGAAATCACCCAGGATCAGAGTATTTGCAACATACAAGAGTAGGCGACCAACTTGGATACGCAGCAATGCCTGCATTTGGAGCAATGACTAGATGAGGGAAAGAATCCTGCCCACATGTCATCAGCAGTCGTCATCAGCAGAACCAAGCAGAAAAAACATATCCAGAGGTGTAAATCTCTGGAATAAGAGGGAATGTGTACTGTCAGGAGATATCCATCTGTATGAACTTGAATCAAAGGGGATGAAGATGGTACACCTTTGCTAACTCCCGGAAACAATCATGATAGTATCCCCTGTGAAGTTGTACCGTCACTGATGAACTACCCATGATAGCATTCTCACTTGAGGATTTGCAAATGCAGTTTTCATCTAAGCAATAAGCATAATTGCAGATATCAATCTTCTCATTGTCCCTGGTTTTAGAGAGGAACAAAAAGAATAATGGAAGATAAATCATTAATTTGCTTTATTATAAGAGTCCGGTAAAAGAGCCTAACAATCTAAGGAAGGAAAAGTCCACCTTGACCATAAATATGTAGACTTAGATATTACCAACAATCCCATATCAACATAAATATAACAAGTATCAAAGATATGAAGTTCAGGGTGACAAAAGCCAATAAGTTGATAACAACCTCCATAAGAAAACAAAAAGGAAGTTTGATCCTTGAAAATGAATGTTAGTCAAGAGGATGTTCCAGTTCCATATCCATCTCAGTACATAAGCACAAACAAGATTGACCATTCAAAGTTCAAAGCTTTTAGCATTGGAGGTGCAACTGACCTCTGTGGTGGAACCGCAGGTCCAATGAGCTCTATATGCACTCTCACTCCAGGGAAAAGTGCATGCAACTCCCCAAATGCTGGAAGTTGTAAAAGCTCCTTTTCAGGCCCTTCCAAGGTTCAATTTATACAAGAAAACTTAGATACATAGGGTAAAAAATATAAAGGTACGAATGCTGACAATTAAATAAATTGTAAGAAATGCAAATGAAATCCCTATTATACACAGGATATAAGGAGAAATACAAAGTAACAAAGGAGAGAATGCGAACGCGTGTGCGTGTGCGTGTGCTCACGTGCACAAACACACACACAGATACATAGATATATAGATATATATGTATATATTCAAGGCCCTAATATTGACTGTTATCATCTCCATCATTATAGCTAGGACTCGGTGTCAACTTAAAAAGGTAAATCTCAGTGCTAAGCACTAAAGTGGAAACTTACAAGCCAGCCTAATTAGTTGTAATGGATAAAGCCAAAAACTTGCAGGGCTACAGAGAAATTGGGGCATTACTATTATGATAGACTTTTAAATGGAAAATACAAGCCCATACAGAATAAAATGGTGAAGTCATATAAATAGTGAAACAATTGCAACATATCAGCTCCAAACTTACCAAGGTAATGTATGCACAAGTGTTTGCAGGATGTATCAAGATATCAGCTCCAAACTTACCAAGATAATGTATGCACAAGTGTTTGCAGGATGTATGATTCAGGCTTTTCATACGAGTAAGACATGCAGCATAATATATGGTAAGTGGCTGCATGAAAGTAATTCAAGATCAGTTACATTTTTAACAAGAAAGCACTAACCGAAATTACATTAAGTTTCCTAGTATAGAGAGAATGATCTGAGCTTAATATTCTTCAACATTTTACATTCACAAGATTTCACGTAATTATCTGATGCTGACAAAACCAGTCGACAAAGCACACATATTTGGCATTAAGGACCAGAATTGCTTCTTAAAGTCAATCCACAGTTTTTTGAAAGTCTTCTATAAACCTAAGTATGCAAAATCAGAACTACAAGCGGGAATAAAGAACAGGAAGTGATTCCCATTTCTTTAATACAGTGAAAAAGGCAAAGAATATGTACTTTTAAACTTCAATCATATCATACCCAATGAAGAAGCATAGCAACAGGTGAATGTAAGGGGATGCATCTCCATTGGTAATAATCCATCCAACAATGTATATGTTCCGATACCAGAGATACAGGTCCTGCATGATTCTATTAATGCCATATACATCTATCAAATCTATATGAAAAGATTGAAAGAAAAAAAGGAAAGAACAAAGGGATGATACCACGGCACGGACACAGCTCACTGGAAAGACCCCAAGCATTGGTTGTTGAACTGTCAATCACATACAAGAGGAAAAGGACCTTAAAAGAATGACTTTTATCAAGTTTTGGGAGGTTGAAATTTGATAATAACTATCTGTGCAGCTCAACAGATTCTTTGGATTATGATAGTACCAGACTAATTGCAAAATAACTTTCTTAACCAAGATTTAGTGAACAAGCAGTTGATGTGTAAGATAGAAGCACAGTCACCATTGGGCAATAGGTTGCCCTTGCTAACTTTTTCTCAACTTTTAAGCGCTGGGAAAGATTTTATGCGGACAAATTATGTATGTGAAGTTGTACTTTCAGTTGTGATTCAGAATCTCTTTCTTTTCTCCTCCTTTTGTGTTCAGATATTCCGACTGTTCTAGCTCACATATGCACAATCCATAAGTCCATCATTCTGAAACAGGCTGTCAAGTATTTTTAGATTTGATTTTCCGTTTCCTTCCTACAATTGTTGAAGATTTTTTGGAACAACTGAACTGGCTCGTCCTAATTCACGATTTGAATTCTGTCTTTTAGCAATTTTAATCCCTTAAAGAAGGCAAGAAACTTGCACGATTATAAACACAACCCAGCAGAGAAACGTGAAACGAGTTGAGAATAAACCTTGAAGACTCAGAGAAAGCTGGTAATGCAGCACATTGGCATACACATATCCACATTCCCAATCGATGTATACCTCTTTTGCCCAAAAATGAGCACCTAGTCTCCTTCTTTTCACATATCTACCAAGGACCCAAATACAAGTCACACGCAAACAAGACTAAAGCTTTGAATACAAATCAAACAAATAAACACCACACCAACACAGAAGAATTGGTCTTAACCTCAAAAGTAGCTTCTTGAGCAAAAGTGAAAGGGAAATCGTTCAACAAATCCACACGCTTCATTTGTTGCTCTAACCTCTCACACTCTAGCTTGTGGTCATTCCAATGTGAAAGCTACAACTCAACCAAGAAAATTTTAAAAATGGCTGTATTTGAGAGCATCTCAGACTAAAGACGGTTAATTGGAGACGAAACACTGGACAAGTCCAACTACTATCAGCACGGAATATTACAGGCCTACCTGATGAGAGACGGAGCAGTAAGAAACAGCGCCGCAGCGTCCACAGCGTCTCGTCGGAGGGCCGATGCACCGCGTTCGCCGTCCCTTGCCGGCGCACTCCATTTTGCATTCCAGTTGAGAAGTCAGACTTTACTCCCCGGAGGGTTTGCTCCTACTGCAACGTTAGGACTTGCTTCAGGCATGAAAAATGGATCCAAAAGTCGAGATAGCCCAATTTGATTTAGATTTCATAATCTGAGGCATCCATATGGAGTTTCTGGAAAATCCCTATTGACACGGGTAAGGACTGTCCAAGATGTAATGGGGATGTTGACAATAAGCCTACTTGGTTGGTTAATTACCCTATAATGGCTTTAGAGTAGTATTATTGGTGTAGAACTCATTAATGAAATTTAACTTTTTTAAAAAAAAAGAGAAAATTTATCCAGTTATTACCTTAAAGATTAGGGGTAGTTTTTTAATGGATATATCAAACATTAATAAATATAAACAGCTAATAAGAATGAACAAAACTAAGTTTAGCCTCATCTCTTTATTAGATTAAATGAATTTAGTGACTATAATTTGTTAGTTCTTAGCAAAACTTATAGGGTCATATCTATTTTATTTCTCGAGGCCCTCAAAAAAATATAATATAACCCTACTCATAGGTTGTAGTGATACAAAACTATAACCCTACTCAGCTGTCTTACAATATGTTGTTAACATCTTTTTTGATTAATTACACTAAAGCCTCTATTCTTTTTACTTTAATCTATAATTTGTGGAGATAAATGGCGAGGAAGATCTTTCATCTCCCTGGACTTGTCTCTTTTATAAGTCTTTCTACTTTTACTAGATTCTTGAGCTATACTAGCCTAGCCTCTGATTGCTAGAAGGTACCTATCTCTTTCCTTCTTGTCTCCTTTTTTAACAAACTAGCTTTGACAATCTCCATTGTCAACTTGCTCTCTGGAGCTGAGTTGCTAAGTGACACATTAAGAGTGTCCTAACTTTCCGGCAATAAGTAAAGTAGTAAAAGTGTCTGCAACTCATCATCAAGAGACATTTCATGGTAGACAATTGATTTACCAAGCTTTGAAATTCATTCAAATGTACTACTATGCTATCACTATCTTTATACTCCAACTTTACAAGTGTCCTCATCAATGACGCTTTACTCAAGGCATTCTTCCTCTCAAACATAGCCTTATCATCCAAAAATTATAGGCATTTGTGTCATTGCAACATGTTGGATGACATTCATATTAACAAATAAGTCTAATTGTTCCAATGACTTTTCAATTCAAAATTTTCTAATCACTCTCTACGACTTATGTTGGTATCTGTTTCTTTAAAGTAGGCTCATACAAATCCTTACAATAAAGGATGTCTTCCATTTTAATTTTCTATACAGAGTTGTTTCTGTAATTCAAATAAATCATTATATAGATACCACTTTTACCTTCCATCAAAATGACACAAGCCCTAACCCAAATCTCTGATACCACTATGTTGTCGAGAAAAGGGACCCAATTACACAAACAACAAACGAAAACAAACTACAACCTTTCTGAAATTGTATAGTTAGATAGGAAATCGATACCAACCAAAATCACAACAGCATAATGCAAACATAATCAGCTCAAACAATACAAAGAACACAAGGATTTATGTGGGAAACCCTAATGTGGGGAAAAATCACGTGACTATTAATAAACGATACCAAAATTTCACTAATTAATAATAATCAAACAGGTATGACAAATTGTTCTTCCCTATCTCAATTAGAGATAAACACAATCATCAAGGAAGTTCCTTGGCACAACAAAACCTAATAATCATACCCAAATGTGGTAGATTACAAATTCGTATACAAGGAGAGTTGGATAGAAAATACCATATTAAAAAGCTCCAAAATCAAATCCTGACTATTGGATGTGAAGAGGCAAGAACCAGGAACACCATACTAAAATTTTATCCTGATTGGAGATCGTTTGGTTATTGATCGAGGCCGAAGAAAATTTTGATTTGGACTTTCTCTCTCTTTTAGGTGCTTTCCTCTCTTGGTTTCCTTTACGCACTCTAGAGTGCTCTTATGACTCTCACATCTACTCACTTATCTTATTTCCAGCGACATATCCCCCCTTATATACTCATTTTCTTCCTCATTTTGCCCTTATAAGCAACTTAAAATGGGTGCAAAGTTGACACTTCAAATATCATCATATGAAGTAACACTTATATGACATAACACATGAAATTAGTCCAAATTAATGAACTCTTCCTCCAAGTAGGAGGGATTAACACAACACTAACTTCTCCTCCTATTTCAATATTTGAATACCTACTTCTAGCAATTTTCAGTCATCAAAGAAGGAAAGAACCTTGCACAATTGCGAACATAACCCAGTAGAGAAATGTTAAATGAGACGAGAGCAAACCTTGAAGAATTAAAGAAATCCGGAAACAAAAAACATTTTCATTCACACATCCACATTTCCAATCGATGTATACCCCTTTTACCTAGAATGAGCACCTATTGTCCTTTCCACATATCTACCAAGTACCCTATCTAAACAAGATTAAAACTTTGAATTCAAAAACAATAAATAAACACCACCAACACAGAACAATAATGACATCTTTGTCTTGAGAATGGTGGCCAAACCTTGACGTGTGCTTAAGTTCATGGCCCCGAATGCATCAAGCAATTTACAAATGATGGACCATGCACATATGTAAAGGAACCAAGTATAGAATAGTTCCTTAAGGAAAACCCAATTAAATATACTTAAGAAGGCTAAACATTTTAGTAGCTTATACTTTAATGGGGATTCCAAGGCCGATGTACATTGGTCCATGCTCTATTCATAAGCATCTGCAATGATTTCCATCAATCACATAAAATGTTTTAGGTTGTCAATGTTGCATCTTCTACAAAAAGATAGTAGAGAAAGCTAATTATGGAACACATGATTCCTTAAATACCTTTAAACTTTCATCTGAAATAGATAGTGCTTCTGTGAAAAAAAATTCTTAATACTTCTTCAAACACTCCTCAGTTTCTCATATTTGGTTTTTTGCAGCTACAGCTTGTATACCAGAAGGAACAAGTCTTGAAGTAAGAAATTTGAGAAAAATGTCAAAAAAGAAAAATATAATTAATATTTCTTGTTATCTCTTTTTAGACAAAATATATGTCCAATTTCTTTAATAAACAAAAAAATAAAAGAGACACTTTTCAGCTTCCAGAGCTTAGCATCTATGTTGAAAGTTTTTGTTTTTGTAGAGAAATCATTGTTAAATTCAAATGCCCAATTTTGACAATTAACATTTTAAATAAATGCCTCAAGCATTCGTCATAACCAAAAGTTGTATTAAAATTGAAGATATATATTTTCCTCCTAAAATTGTGAAATTTTAATTCCAGAGTTTCCTATAAACTAGTGTAAGAAGAAATTGCAAAGAGTAAAAGCAATGAATAGTAAGGAATTTGACGAGAAGAGAGCAAAGAGATTATACTTTTGGTGTGAAAAATACATTCTGGGGTATAGATGCAAGAAAAGACAATTCCAATTGTACATGGCAGAAGACGAAGAAGCAACTGAAGCAGAATCAATGAGCAAAGAGTAAAAGGAAGGAGCACCATTCAGCCCCAACGTATCCTTAGAATCGAAGTGGGATCTAAAAGACCAAAAGGAGTATAAACAAATGAGATTTATGGGAAGCCACCAAATAAAACCACTACACATCCTCATCGACAATGGGAGTATTCATAACTTCTTGGAAGAAATAGTGATAAAGAAGGGAAATGTCGAAGTAATGGAAATACCTCCCCTGAGCATTACATTGGAAGGGGGCTTAAAATTGAACTGTAGAGAAATGTGCAAGGATTTCATATGGAACATGCAAGAACTACAATTCACCATGGATGCACTGATCATTAAGTTAGGAGGATGTGACATTGTAGCATCCCACTCCCGCAAGACCCGAACCTGACATCATGGGTGATATTCGAGTCCGTGTCCTGCGAGTGTTGCGTGCTAGAGCACTCAATCATTCAGAAATCGGTATAAATTTTTTTTGAAACCACAAACACAATATGTGGAAATCCATAACCAATTCAAGCCCACTTTTTTTCATAAACATTTTCAATAACTCAATTTTCAATAGCCATTTGGGTCCTTTCACAAATACAAAACACTTTAGTCGTTTCGGAATACAAATTTAAACAAAAGGTTGCGGAATATACAATTCAATACAAATTAGAGAAATGCAATACAGACGCGATCTGATCCCGACTACTATCCTTCACTTGAATGTTGTAGGTATGCTCCCGTTGGCCTAACGGGTATTCTTCTGATCCTAAAAAATATTTACAAATTTTGTGTGAATTTTGCGAATTCAATGAGTGACTATCATTGATGGCTCACCCATTCATATAACACATAATTCACATTTCACTTTCAATTTCACACTTCATACTTCATATTCAATTTCACACTTCACATTCAATACACTTAATCATTCATATTATGCATATGTAGTGCATATGAGATTCACTTTTTATTTGTTACTTTGTTGTGACTGAGTGCCTGAACTGTCCCATATAGGGCTCATTGATAACTATCCCTTATCCGCTTGGGGGATACAGGGCTCATTAAACGTTGAGCCTGAGGCTCTGATTCACTTTTGAGCTCGAAGCTCATTTTCAC
>JANZXV010000003.1:10787482-10815630 GCA_027576455.1 Erythroxylum roigii
CCGGCGAGCCTTTCTTCGTTTTGCAGGAGTTTCTACGCGAAGATCATCACAGGAGATAGCTAATCGATGGATCCAAATGGCAACGCACCGTTCGGCCAGAATCCGGCTGAACCAACTAGTATTTTTATCCTTAGTGATGTTAGTAAATTAATATGTGAAAGAACAAGTTCAATGGGAGAATAAAGTTAGAAGATGAGTTGATTGAATCAATTGAGCATCAAAGGTGAAGGAAATGAGCAAAGTGGAACATATATACAATTCAAGTGCAAAAACAAGGAGGGATCAAACATATGAAACTTAAACCAATCATTGCAATCTTATATTGGTCATTACAATGAATTAAGGACTCAATTATTCCATGATCATGCATCCGTATAGGCATAATGCATAAATCTTTTTATAATCAAGATTAAATTTATTTTAATCTTTTAAAAAACTCTTGATTTTTAAACAAGCTTTTTGGGAAGTTTTTAATGGCTTTGAATCATTGTTTGTTAAAGAAATGTGTCTTTATCTTTGAAAAAACTTGAGAACTTTTGAAAAACATGTTTTAGAAAGTTTGTTCAACTAATATAGTGATTTGGGCAACCAAGGTTAGGATTTTGGAAAGACTAATTGACCAATGTCTTTTAAAAATACGTATTGTGAGTTTGTAACCATATTGGTCCACCAATGTGCATAATGATCAACCAATGTGTCTAAATGGTTGACCAATGCTACTATTACTAATTATTGTAATAGCTACTTTTTATTTTATTTTTGATGACCATCTTAGGTTGCTTTGGTTATAAATACAAAACATGTGAGATGAGAGAAGTATCTTGGGCATACTAGAGATTGTTATGAGTATGTAGAGGTTAGAGAGTGCATAGGTAAATTACATAACATATATCTTTTGTTAATTGATGTGAGCAAGAAAAAGGAGTTTTTGAATTATATAATTATTGCAATTGGAGATCTTTTTTGGGGTTCATTTTAAGAAGGTTTATCTTAACTTTGAACAAGATTTGTAAATGGTTACTCTTCACCTATAGTAAAGCAAGAAAATTGTAATAGTTTCTTTTAATTATTAGCAAATAAGATGTTGTACAAGGGCTTATTATTCACCCATTAAAGGAAGAAGAAAGTAAATTTGCAAGTGGAGCTCGATGAGTAAATGCAAGCCAAGGATTGTTTTTGTCTCTCTTTCCCTATTTTCTTTTATTTATTAATGTTAGTGCTTTATGATTATAATATGAGCATTTGTCATAATGATTTATTAGAGTAAACAATTAATTCATTAATTTACAAATAAAATAAAAAGTAAATATATACAATTTTTCATCTCTTATGTGCCATCCAAGGACTAATAATGACTTTTAAAAAAATACAAATCCCAAAACTACTACCTTCTCCACTATATCCACTAAAAATGTAATAGCCCGTTTTTTATATTGAGGGTTAGAGCCTTAGATTATTGCACATGGTCATATCATTGAGAATTGATGAAATGCATTTCATTCACATGCATATTATTAGCATGCATGCATGAATTACGATTTAGTAAACATTGCAAAGATAGTATATACACTCAATTGACATGTTCCGGGGTTATGAAAGGTTTTAAATGATTATGAAGTGATTATGTATTAATAATGTCTTGGATTTTAGTTTAATGAACTACAATTAGTAAATTGGAATTTATTGTTACAGTTGGGTGATTGATGAAGTGATATGTGCATCTAGTCTACAGAAAATGTTAAATGGCAAGACAAATTGATACATGAAAATTTAGGGTGACTAGGCATATTAAACAGTGACTCATGGCATTAGTACTAGGGTGAAAAATGGCTTGGAAAAATGAGTGACAAATGGTGTTATAATTGGGTGACAAATGGCTTTAGAAACTATGTGACAAATAGACCAAATATTAAGTGACATTTGGTGGCTGGACTAGAAGACATGTAACATGCCTCTTTACTTGACAAGTGTCCAAACCCTTGCCACACACCCACACCCACACCCACACCCACGATTTCCACACTTGAAAGACTATCTTTTTCTTGTTTTTGGTTATATGCTCCCCTTTTCTTTCTTCTCACCATCGACCTACACCCATAACCCTCATAACCTTGGATTTTTGCTAAAATTATGCACCTTGCCACTTCAAAATTATGTTGCCTTCATCTTGTTGTTGAAAACCCCTTTGTGTTTTCCCCTTGTTCTTGGAGTATGCTTGCAAGCTTGAGGGCTAAGACATCTTGTTAATTGAGGTGGAATTAGAATTAAACAAGTAAAATTATGATCTTCTGGCATGTATAATAGAAATCTTATGCTGATTGAATTGAGATGAATTACATGTAGGGTTGATGATGAGTGGTGTTGGAATTTGATGGATAAATTGGTTTTGATGTATTAAATTGTAGGTTAGAGGATGTTTAATGGATGATTTTAGGTTGGGATTTAAAGTATAATGAAGGTGAATTTATGCTAAAGAAAGTTGTTAGTGTAGTGTTCTTGAAATGGGAAAGAACTAGGACTACATATATGATAGTGAATGATAATTTCTGTTTTGATTTTTGATGCATGAAAGACTAGTTTTGAGTTGCTAATTGAATGATTTTGAATTGGAATTGGAGATGAAGTTGATGAGGAAAATGAAGTACATTAAGGTATAATTGAGATATAATCAATGGACTATTATGATGGTGTTAGAATCTAGAAAAAAATTGAAGGAAATGGATGGTGAATTTTCTGTTCATCCATCCCACGATCGTGGGAGCTGATTGATGCTTTGACAAGAGAAAAATTCTGTCTTGTCTTTCCACGATCGTGGAAAGGTACCCTACAATCGTGGGCAATGCTTTGAAGTGAAAAAAATTCTGTTTTGTGTGATTGTTGAACCAACTAAATATAAGTGACTTTAATTTGGTGTATTTGGACTTGGTTAGGGCTTGAAATGAACCTAGATGGTTGCTTGATCAATTGGTTAAGGGTTTGATAAGTCTAGGTTGTCAATTGATGTGCTAATTTAAGGAATGGATTGTCTTGATATCAATATACTCAAATTTGGAATTTATGAGTTGTTAAAGGAATGAAGGTGTTCTTATGAATACAAATGTGATCCAAAGGATATAAGTAATGAATTAGGTATGGTTGAATGAGAATTGAGAAATTATGTGAATATCCATAATACTAGGAAAGGATTGATGAATTTAGAGTAATCAACTTATTTAACGTATCATCTAAATTACAAACTAGATGTGTACAAGCTATGATGTAAGAATGATTAAGACTTATGAACAAGGATACATACTCGGGATAGTCAATGGAGCATGTAATGAACATAACACATATATATGTGTATGATTGATTACTCATTTGATTAAACAAGTTAGTAGTGTGTAAATATGTGTGTATTGCATGATATAAAAGCACAAATTGAGCATCCACATCCAGACATTGCCAGATCGCCAAGGCAATAGCTATCTAGAGCGTACTGTGAGTTAACCTGGATGTTTTCTCATTATGTTTGAATTGTTTTTGATTAACTATCAAATATTGAATTGTTATTGATATAACTGTGATAATTCCGAACATTATTGGTCCGAGGAGTTTGATATTCAGGATTGTATTGGAAGTGCTTTCTAATGTATGTGAATATGAAAAATGTGTTCTCAAATGAATGTTAAATGCTGGACTCAGATCCGATGAATATGATAAATGACTGTAGTTATTGATATCATATTATGTGAATTGATGCATTTCATTACATTGTTATACATTATCAGATAAAGAGGTTGTGACCGAAGTGACCAGCATGAAAAAGAGCTTAAAGCTCAGGAAATGTATATGAAGAGCTACAGGCTCAGTTATTAACAAGTCCAGTATCCACAATGGGTACAAGACAATAAATGAAATGAGCCTAGTATCCACAACGGATACAGAACAGTAAATAGGCGCTCGGTCACAACAAAATAAAATTAAAAGTGGAGTCACATGTGCATTTGCATATATATAAATTGACGTATATCATAAGAATGATTGAGATGAATGTTGGATTGTTATGAAATGATGATATGAAATGTTTGTATTCATAATGTACTTGTTGAAATATGATGTATATTGTGATCGGGTACTCAATACTGAATGATGTGATACATGAGATTTGATTCTGAATAATGTGATATATTTGTGAATTTGGTTATCTACTTGTAACGTGTTTTGACTTGAGTGAGCACATCGATGATGGTTCACTCACTGAGTTCGCAAATTCATCAAAATTGCAACGTTGATTTTTAATTACTGAGGAGACCTAACTTTTAAAGCAATCTAGTTGAAGTCTAGCATTATCAATTTTGGGAATAAAAAATGACTCAAAAGTCTGGTCAGCTAATATCTGAAGAATTTAGATAGAATGTATCTGTTTAGTTTCTCATTTCATATAGAACATTTTGTATAAAACAGTGAACTCACAGATATTTTGTAATGTAAATATATGAAGTATGAAATGAAATGCTACAATGTAAGTTATGTTTTGTTAATGAAAATGGAAAAGTTGATCCTTAAAATACTTGTGTTTTTGTGATGCCATAATAAGTGAATATGATTACTCTAACATGTCATACTCATAAGGTATGTTCTCGGATGTCCTCCAGATGTTTGGGCATATACTCTATGGTAGTGATGTGTTACAAAAAAATACCTGAATTTTTTTTAATACACGCCACCTGCAAGCCATTATTGATTAATTAAAGATGAAGGAATACATTTCTTTAAAGTTGCAAGTGCATCAATTAGAGTATTACATGTATGAGATACATAAGAAAAAGAAACAAAGAAAAAGCTCTTTTATAAAGTGAAAATGATGGAAACAATAATGCCAAGATAAAAAGGACATTCCTTCTCCAACTGTTAAGCAAAGATAAGTAAAGCTACATCACTTTGTAGGACCATATGTTCTAGCCTAAGATTTCCAGCTTTAATAAAACCTTCCTTGATTGCAATTGTTTTTGTTATATTAATTGAAATGAAAAATTCAAAATATGCAATTTTGCAAAGGCTAAAAAACTTTGTTAATTCGTATAGCTATAACAATAATTAATAGATTATGATTCTTATCCTAAGCTCTATCCATATTTATTTTAATTGCAACCAGATGAGGAAGCCATCCACTATTTTTGGGGAAGGAGCCAAAGAAATAGATAAGTCTAATGATTTGGAGTTATCCCAAACCTAAGGACCTATAAACTGACTAATTTTAGTGTGAACCAATGGGGTTGCCTCAATTTTCGAAAGCCATTAAAATTAAAGGAACACATAACAGTAATTGAAAGCTTTATGATATAATCTTTGTATATCATAATCAACCAATCCTGCATATAATAAAATTGGAATGTTTCAGCGTGAAGCCCCAAAGGCGAAGTGAACTAGCTTGGTCTAACATCATGACAATTCTGAAAGAAAATGAAATGCTTTTTATTCAACTTTAATCAGTGCTCCAGATTAGAGCTAATCAGCTTTAACACTTTTCTCCGTGTTTTCAAGAAAAGCTCCAATTTCCATCTCGAACTTGTCCCAAAATTTAGCTGAACAAATAGAATTTAGGATCAAGAAATTCAGCATTAACTTTAAGATACTCTCAACTTCCAAGTTTATTAACCCCCGTCCCAATATACAGATTAAAGCGTGATCGAAATGAATTGGAACTTACATAATAACAGCTGATTCAAATCCAGCACCAAACTTGCAACTGCTTCAAGTGAGGGAAAGAAACTGACTTGCTGAATTTTCATTTCACGGGTTGATCTCTAAAAATTAGCAATGTTTATTCTCACGAAATATTAAGAAGTTTGTTACCGCTATATGCACAATCCTTCAGGAACCACCGAATGAGACAATGCTAACATCACTCCTCTATAAAGCAAATTACAAGTGTTGAATGCAAGATTATGCCCTTTGCTTCAGAGGAATCAGATTTCTATACAATCAAAGCTTCACAACCAAATATATGGCATGAATGAGACGCCGCCTTCACAAATTTATTGTACTATTGTTTTCAGAAACGTTGATACGTAAAGAGCCCCCATTGATTGAGTGTCAAAAAAGGTTTTAAGCACAAGGTTAACTTATGGAAGCACAGCTCTAACTTCTTTCCTATCCGCTCCGTAAGCCTGCAAACAAAAGTCATGAAGAATAATTATCTGTGGGACGGAACAGCTGTAAATCTAAATCAAGGTTCATCAATAACTATGCAGTTAGTGTTCAAATGAAAAATGCTTCAAAAATTTGTTGAGGCATGCAATTAACAAAGAGAGGACATTTATTACCTCAACCCCGAAGCCTTTAACATACACATTGGTAAAGAGTTCAGGAGGATCCGGCATTGGACTTTCCTATAAACATAAATCAAAATGATACAGAGAGAAAAAGGAGTTGAGACAAAAAGATCATAAATACAATCAGTATCAAATTGTCGACAAGTAACCGACTTAAAAAGTTGAAAGTAACAAGAACGCCACACATTCTGACCACTTGTCAAAATGCTTCCTACCTTGGCTTGAGCAATTGCATCATCTACTTCTTTTCTTATTTCTTTCTCAATATCCTGCAAAACATAAGAAGACAAAAGTTACGTACTTAGTTCACGAGGATATTCCGTTGTGAAACCAAGCTCTCATGTACCCAAAAAAATAAAGACTAAATAAAGGATCACATCAAATTCACTATCTACTATGGTTATAGTAAACAACAAAAAGTGATTCAAACCAATAAGCAAAAGATGTACAGAAGCAATCTTTAATTCCAGGTCACCTTCAGCTCTTTCTCAGTGGCTAGGTCATGACTTAACAGCAACTTTCTTACTCTCTCAACTGGATCACGCTCCTGATGATGTAGAAAAAAGAAAAATTAACCTATGAAAGATCTTAAATAGTGAAATGGCTAAACTAAAGGAACAGTGACGCATAGGAAGGCAAGAACAGAAAGGCTAAGTAAAGTCTTATAACCTGTCTCACACCACTAATCTCATCACGTGTACGGTAGGTGCTACCAGGGTCTGACATTGAATGACCATGATACCTATAGGTATCCATTTCAAGTATCTGACACAAGAACAAAAGATAATGACATGAAAATTGCCATATAAATGAAAAACCGTACATCAAGGGACATATCATGCTCAAACTCAACCAGATACGTAAAAATTTTTTTCATCAGTGCGGTGAATAATTACACTATAACATGTCAAGCACAGAAATAACAAAGATCACAGGAAAATGATCAGATTCCACTTGTCCTACTGAATGCAGCAAACACATGAGCAGCTCCATTGACAAGGCCTGCGCTGTGTTACCCATAAAATGAGTCTACTAAAAGGATAATCTTCTCCTTGATTCCTCAAAAAGCACATACATATATACATACAAATACATGTGCAGAGATAGTAATGACGTAATCCTCTATTAAGAAAGGAATCCTTGAGGTTCTCTAAGGGTATATAATTTTCCCTTAAACAAAAACCAGGATCATCTGCCTAAAAGGTGGAAGCAAAGTATGAGTAAGACAAAGTTGATTTCTGTTTAATAATAGAATAATAGCCCAAAAAATTCTTTGATCTTCAGTGGTTTAGAAAAAGATATGTGGTTTGTCTATCATTTTTCATGGCTCCAGAGGAAAATACGTCCCCAATTTCTGAGCTAAAATTGGAGCACCATCAAATCAAGAATCGCAAACTTTAATCTAATAGGTATGCAAGCTTCACAGATAGTGTATGTGTGAACGTATCAAGGTATAACAGCTAAAGATGGAGAGCAGTATCCTAGTTGTCCATATTTACTAATTCTGATACATATTCATGTGTATATTATTGTGTACAATGAAGTGAATGGGCAGATTAGAATCAGGAATAAGTGGGATAGTTTAACTAATAAGCTTGTCTTTTCCTGAAGTTCTTGATCCTTAAATATATCTGAAAATAATGAATATATCGAGCCTAAATAGATGAAGTTCTTTAAGAGGTTCTAGCTACGCCAGCTAAAGGCGTTCAAGCTCAGGATTCAACCATCGGGAGACACAATTGACAATCCAAAAGATCTCAGTCCCAGGGCATTTTGAATTTAGCTAGCTAATGAAACATCAAGTTCAGATCAGATACCTAAAATTAGATGATGTCATGTAAGTTCAAGGAATAACATGGCGTTATATAACCAGAAGAAAAGTACACTCTTTACAAGCAACCATTAACCAAGCAGTAACATTCAGAACACACAGTAACATGTTCCAAAAAAGGATGTTTATAAACAAAAAGGAAGACTATAGAGAAGAGAGTTCAAAACTCACAATTGGTCCATGCTTTAGGGCATGCTCCTTTGCAAATTTGCATGCTTGTTTCACAGCAAGAACATCCATGCCGTCTACCTGTACAAAAGAGATGAAGTCTGTATACAGGCTTTTGCATACTAATATTGATGTCTAACCTCAAATTCAACGTAGCAAAGAGGAATGAATCATTGTTGGATAAAAGTATAACCAAACAAAAAAAAAAAATCAACTACAAAATAACAAAAATGTTCTTTCTTCAGGGTTGATTCTCTTAGATAACCAACTTTCTTGGAAGAATTTGTAAGACCATATGTTAGCAGTTCAAGACAACAACAACAAAAGCAGATGCAAATAGCTAACTAGAAAGAGAAATTGTAACTGGGATACACCATGATCCACCCATAAGCTAACTCCACAATTCCTTCACTGAAGGCAACTCAGCAAGCAATGACTATATTCCAATTATCAAATTTGTATGATAATTAGAAGTCATGGCTTCACCTCTATACAATAAATTGTCATTTTTTTAAAATTCTCCCACGAACTTAAGGTGTACTGACCTTCAACAAATTTATTGCTAACGCTAAAAATAGATGGCATAATAAACTATAGCTTAAAATTTAAATCTTTCTCCGTCAACATGTAAACTCTACAAAGCTTTAACATGACAAATTACAGCAAAACACTGAAAATTATAACTCAAAATGCCAAAAAAAGCATCCATTTCCCAGAAAGCAAAGCAACAAAAAATTCAATAATCTGAATTAAATTAAAAAAAATCACCTTTAGTCCAGGAACATAATCTCCGCGCTTATAGTATGCCGGATTCTTAGCAGCTCTCCACTCAGCAGTTCCCATGCCATCTAGCCAAGCATAAACACTCGAACACTCAAAACGCAAACTAAAACTACAAAATATCAAAAAGATCTAATCGTGAAATCAAGATCATTACAGTGATTATTCTCGCAGACCAAAATAACGGGTAGATCCCAAAGCGCGGACATATTAAGAGCCTCAAACAACTGGCCTTGATTGGCGGCACCATCACCGTACAAATCAAACGTCACAGCCTCCTCCTTATTATACTTCTGAGCGAAGGCAATCCCACACCCCAAGGGCACCTGAGCTCCGACAATCCCATGACCTCCGTAAAACCTCGATTCCTTCTTGTAAAAATGCATCGACCCGCCTTTCCCTTTGGAGCACCCGACTTGTCGTCCCATCAGCTCCCCAAAAACCTCCAACAACGTCCCTCCGCGACCTAAAAACGTGCAGTGGTCTCTGTAGGCGGTTATAATACCATCCTTCTTCGTGATCGCCGCTTCCATCCCGACGGCCACAGCCTCCTGGCCGTCGTACAGGTGACAGAACCCGCGGATCAGCTTCGCTTTGTACAGAGAATCCGCTGCGATTTCCATGCGACGCATCGTCGCCATGCTGCGGAAAAACGACCAGAGCTCCTGAGGGTTGGTTTCCACGGAACGGGAGGGAGGCTCACACTTATGGGGAGTGAACGGAAGGGATGTCTCTACGGTGAGCGGATCCGAGGAGCTGGAGATTTGACGGCGGAGGATGCTTGTGGCGGCGAGGAGCTTCGATCTGGAAGAAGAATGGAGTTGCGAAAGAGCCATGGTCGATCGGATATCGGAAGTTCTAAGGGACGAATTAGATATAGTACGAGTCGACTAGTCAGTCAGTAACGCCGGTGAAAGGATACAAAATGTTGTGCGTGGCAGAGCGCACAGGATAAAGATTGATACTTTTTAGTAAAAGAAAAATTAAAAATCACTTGGCCTTGGCAGTTGGCTAGCCTAGAACTAGAAGTTTAAAAGAAAACGTACGAACAGGACAGGTTTAATGCTAAAATTTATCGTAACGACACCGTAGCAACAGTGATTATCTAATCCATCCGTTTAAAAAAGGGCATCCAAATAACGCCCAAGTGAGTTCTCTCCCGCCATGAACACGCTCTGCAGCTCTTCTCCACTCTTCTTCTTCTTCGTCCCCTACAAGCCTTCATCATTTCCTTTCCCACATGCTCTCTCCAAAACCCTAGATTTTTCCAGTCATATGCCCCACCATGCTCCACTCATAAACTTGCCTCCAATTGGCCGGTCTTTCAAGTCCCTCAACTCTCTCTACCCCGTCGACTCTCAGCTCTCCGACGCTGACGAAGAAGAAGGGTACAACGAAGACCAAGAGGAGGCGGAGGACGACGACGACGACGACGAAGAAGATGATGATGATGATGAAGACGTGGCTGCGGAGGAGTACGGCGATGTGTTGGCCGAACTAAGCGAGGACGAAACGGAACTGTCGGTTGATGCCAGGGAAGTGTCAGCTTGGCGTGAGGAGTCAAAGAGGAGGAGAGTTGAGAGGCTGTGTACTGTGGTTAAAGAGTTTGGGGATGAGATCATTGATGTTGATGAACTCGCGTCTATTTACGATTTCCGTATTGATAAATTTCAGGTTCGATTATGGGAATGTATGGTTCTTTAAGAGTGAATATCGTTTCTTTTCCAATTGGGGTGTAGAGCATTCTGATTATTTTTTGTTTTTGTGTGCAGCGTTTGGCCATAGAAGGGTTTTTGAGGGCATCGTCCGTCGTCGTTTCGGCGCCGACGAGCAGTGGGAAGACTTTGATAGCTGAAGCTGCGGCAGTTGCCACGGTTGCGAGAGGGAGGAGGATATTCTATACCACTCCGCTTAAGGCCTTGTCCAATCAGAAATTTCGTGATTTTCGGTTAGTGATTGTTAGGAATTGCCTGGGGATTATTATTTATAACTGAAGGAGAAACTATGGAAAGATAATTTGCTTGATGTGTCTGATCCTGATTGCTAGGGAGACATTCGGGAATGACAATGTTGGCCTTCTTACGGGAGATTCTGCCATCAATAGAGATGCCCAGATTTTAATTATGACCACTGAGATTTTGCGGAACATGATGTATCAGAGGTATGACATATTGTAATTTGAACTTCATCAAAGTAAACCATTTTGATCCTAGTTAGTCTTGGTTGCCAATTGCAGCTAATTTTAGTTAGTTTGATTGATTCCCCCATTTTCCTGCAAGTGCCACTTAAATCATATTACTTTATTGATCATGTAGTCGTTCTTTAAATGGTGAAATACGTTTTTTTTTTTCATTTTTCTAATCATTTTCAAAGAGAGCTGAAAGCTTGCTGGAAAGTAAGTTTGTTTTCAGATGAATTTTGCTGCCCTTTGCCTTATGATGATACGTCCATAGTCTTGGTTGCCACTTGCAACTAATTTTAGTTAATTAGATTGATTAGCCCAATGTCTTGTAAGTGCCACTTAAATCATATTACTGTATTGATCATATAGTCATCCTTTAAATGGTGAAATACGGTTTTTTCAATCGTTTTCAAAGTAAGCCGAAAGTTTGCTGGAAAGTTTGTTTGTTTTCAGATGAACTTTGCTGCCTTCTGCCTTATGATGAGTACCTCCGTACTCTTTTTTTTTTTCTGTGGTTCTGCGAAATTTAATTTCTTATAAAGCAAGCTTTTGACAGCTTAATCTTTGCAGCATTGGGCTGGCTTCTTCTGGGAGTGGGCTTTTTTGTGTTGATGTTATTGTTCTGGACGAAGTTCATTTTCTGAGTGACATATCTCGGGGTACAGTGTGGGAAGAGATAGTAAGTATAGTTTCTTTTGTTGGATCTTGGATATGACACAACGTCTTTTCATTAATAGATCAAACTTGTTCAGGTTATTTATTGCCCGAAAGAGGTTCAGCTCATATGCTTGTCTGCAACAGTTAAGAATCCAGATGAGCTAGCTGGTTGGATCAATGAGGTACTTTATGCGTTAAACAATCCAGTAACTACTTTATCCAACGATGTCTCAAACATACTAGAATATGGATGGTACCAGACGTATAGTTGTAGGTTGAAAGAATGTGTTTCATTCACCCCATTCTTGCTTGGGCTGTGCCTGTTGTTTCTCTCATGTCCTTTGCTGGATCTAATTGTCCTTAACTCATGTTACAATTTCTGAAAATACCAGTCCCTGCTGCAATAATTTATATCCATATATCCCAAGATGTTAATGTTAAAGGCCACAATTCAGATACATGCACAATGCTTTTAGCACGTGTCTCTTTTCTATGGGCTTAAAATTTTATGATATTCCTGATTTATGTCAATGCAAAATGCTAGTGGGCTTCTTTTCTCAAAGTGATTAAATTCAGATATGTAATAAATCTGATTGTCAGGCTCCCCATCCCTGGCTTCTAAGAGATTTTGCACTTTCTAGGTTCATGGAAAGACAGAATTGGTGACATCATCGAAGCGTCCAGTTCCACTGACTTGGCATTTCTCCACAAAAAGTTCTTTGTATCCTCTTCTTGATGACAAAGGAAAACGCATGAATAGGTTCATCTTTCTTGCCAGTTAACCTCCTTTCAACATCAATCTTGATGTTTCACTATCATCATCTTGAGAATGACACAAGTAGAATCTGCATCATTACATTGGCACTAATTTTTAATGCTTGCATCTTTTAATAGTGCTTTTGAGCATGTCCTCAGTTCTGTCAAGTGTTTTGCAGTCCTGTGTTTTTCTCAGAATTTTACTGATAAAATATCATTACATATCTTCTTTAGAAAATCTTGAATCTGTATCTGTAGTTCTTTCTACTTTACTAAATTATACTATTTCTAATTTCACTTATTATCTTTCCAGGAAGCTGTCCATCAATTACTTGCAACTGTCTGCTACAGGGATTAAATCTTCGAAGGATGGTAGCTCTAGAAGGAGAAATTCAAGAAGACGTGGAAGTGAAATTGACACCTATGGTGCTTCTGGGATGTATGGAGAACCTCTTTCAAAGAATGACATTAGTAGAATCCGCCGTTCACAAGTAATTATTAGTCCATTGCTCTTTGCTTCTGATGACCTTTTGCATTAATCTACTATGAACTCTGTATATTAACTCTACTCTGGAATGAGAAGTTAAATAGTTCGTGATTAATTATATATTTTCAGGTACCTCTAGTTATTGACACCTTAAATCAACTTAAAGAAAGGGATACGTTGCCAGCAATTTGGTTTATTTTTAACAGAAGAGGCTGTGATGCAGCTGTTCAGTACCTTGACAGTTGCAAGCTGTTAGACGATTGTGAGATGAGTGAGGTAGAATTGGCTTTGAAGAGGTTTAGCATTAAGAATCCTGATGCTGTAAGAGCGACAGCCATTAAAGGACTTAAGAAGGGAGTTGCTGCTCATCATGCTGGCTGCCTACCTCTATGGAAATTGTTCATCGAGGAGCTGTTTCAAAGAGGACTTGTTAAAGTAGTATTTGCTACTGAAACGCTTGCTGCTGGTATTAATATGCCTGCTAGGACAGCTGTTATATCATCTCTTAGCAAAAGGACTGGTTCTGGACGTATTCAGTTAAGCTCAAATGAACTGCTTCAAATGGCTGGACGAGCTGGACGTAGAGGCATTGATGAAAGAGGCCATGTTGTACTGATTCAGGGTCCAACTGAAGGTGCCGAAGAGTGTTGCAAGCTTCTATTTGCTGGAATAGAACCTCTTGTGTCGCAATTTACTGCTTCTTATGGCATGGTCCTTAATCTTCTTGCTGGTGCAAAAGTGACTTCAACTGAAATGAAGGCAGTGCAGGCAGGCAGGACTTTGGAGGAAGCAAGAAAATTAGTTGAGCGAAGTTTTGGGACTTATATTGGTAGTAATGTTATGCTTGCCTCGAAAGAGGAGCTCACTAGCATACAGAGAGAGATAGAAATCCTCACCTCTGAAATCAGTGATGATGCAATAGATAGGAAGAGCAGAAGAATCCTATCTGATGTCGCCTATCGGGAAATTGCAGTTCTGCGGGAACAATTGAAGGAAGAGAAGCAACTTCGAACTGAACTAAGGAGGAAGATGGAGAAAATGAGACTAAATGCCCTGAAACTTCATTTGAAGGAGTTGGGAAATAATCACTTGCCATTTTTATGCTTGCAATATAAAGATTCCGAAGGAGTTGAACATACAGTCCCAGCCGTTTATTTGGGAAAATCAGATTCTTCTAGTGATTCAAGGCTTAAAAAGATGCTTTCTGCCAGTGATTCATATGCACTAGATGGATCGGCTGAGTCAGATGATATTGGGGAAACTCATCAAGATGTTGAACCTTCCTACTATGTGGCACTTGGTTCAGATAACTCCTGGTACCTGTTCACAGAGAAATGGATTAAAACTGTTTACAACACGGGATTTCCTGATGTTTCTTTGGCTGAAGGAGATGCTTTACCCCATGAAGCAATGTGGAATCTTCTTGATAGGGAGGAGAAGCAATGGGAAAAACTTGCTGATTCTGAAGTTGGTGGTTTATGGTACATGGAAGGATCTTTAGAAACATGGTCTTGGAGTTTAAATGTACCAGTTCTGAATAGTCTTTCTGAAAATGATGAGGTCTTGTATACGTCGCTAGCATATAATGATGCTCTGGAACAATATAAAGGACAAAGGACCAAAGTTGCACGGTTGAAGAAAAGGATAGCAAGGACAGAAGGGTTTAGAGAATACAAAAAGATTATCGACTGGAAAAATTTTAATGAGGATAAGATCAAACGCCTGAAGATTAGATCAAATCGTTTGAGCAAACGCATACAAGAAATTGAACCATCTGGTTGGAAGGAATTCCTAAAGATCAGCAATGTTGTACATGAAAGTAGGGCATTGGACATCAATACACAGGTTATATTTCCACTTGGTGAAACTGCAGCTGCCATTAGAGGTGAAAATGAACTCTGGCTTGCAATGGTTCTCCGAAGTAAAACCTTACGGCATTTGAAACCGGCACAACTTGCTGCTGTATGTGCAAGTTTAGTTTCTGAGGGGATCAAACTGCGTTCATCAGATAATAGCAGCTACATATATGAACCCTCAACTACAGTTATTAATGTTATAAACATATTGAATGATCAGAGATGCTCCCTATTGCAACTTCAAGAAAAGCATGAGGTGGGTATACCTTGTTGCCTGGATAGCCAATTTGCTGGTATGGTTGAAGCCTGGGCTTCAGGTCTTAATTGGAAGGAAATGATGATGGATTGTGGCATGGATGATGGAGATCTAGCTCGCCTCATACGGCGGACGATGGACCTTTTGGCCCAGATTCCAAAATTGCCTGATATTGACCTTGATTTGCAAAGCTGTGCAAAGACCGCATCTGATATCATGGACCGCCCACCAATAAGTGAACTTGCTGAATAGAAATAATTGTACAATTAGATCTCAGAATTTTATTATATATAACTATCCCCGCATGGAGATTTTCCTAGACAGTTCTATTCAATCTTGTAAACTATTCACGGACAGGGGGCTTTTTTCTATACAAGTTACAACTAAGGTACTCAATCTTGTCAACTACTCACGGACAGAGGGCTTTTGTCTATACAAGTTACAACTAAGGTAAATGGGGTAAACGCATCCACTAAATGGCATGCATTTTCTATTTGCCTGTTAGTCTGCCTGGGATATCTATGAAATGTCATTGGCTTGTCTGCAGAGATTCTGTGGATATCTTAGGTTAAGTTATCGTCCTATTCCAGTGAAACTGAAGCTAATTCTATATTCTAGCTGGAAATTTAATCTGAAGTTTGTTTGAACAATGGTTGATGCTTGACTTCACTCTCAAAATGTCCGCTTCAGCCTTTTAGAATTGGGATTAATTGAGAGGATCGATTGGTCATGTTTTCCACCTTCCTTTATCGGTAGAACCTTGTAAAAGTAAGCACAGAGATCTGTTTTCTGAATTGTAATTAGCCATTTAAGATCTTACGTGGATGCGAGTTGAATTAAATTCGACTCTTTAATTATTATTATTATCGAAAAACATTTGGTCCAAAGCACTGAAAAGTTCCCATTCACAAATGATCAGCCTTTTGACGAATCATGCGGTAGAGTACATGTTAAAGATATGGGTGGGAGGGAGCATCTACTTGAATATAAAGGAAAATGACCAGTTAAGATACAAAAGAAAATGACTATAAAGATATTGATGAATAGAATGAATACATGTATCACATCAGCTGTAATCTCTCTTATGTACAAAGATGACTGCGACTCAAAATGTTACAAACTTACACTATACTACAGTCTGGCGAGTCCTTTTTGGTTCGTTATTGCTTGCTTTGGAAGAACCATTCAAATACTCCATCCATTCCACCTTTTATGCAAGAGCTTACAATGTAAACCACCAAGACACCTAGAGGTCAAGACATTGGAAAACTGTTGCCTTTTTGCTGCTTCCTTGTATAAGACAAATAACTCGAAATTAGAGCAATGAAATCAAAAGGTAGGCCTAGCATATTGGGCACTTTTAAGCCATTTACTACCTAGAATGGAGGGTTAAAGTATTACAACGCTTGGGCACACCATGTCAAAGTACGTAAATAATTGATGAAAGTGTACACCAATATGAGGAAGAAAACAATTCAGTGGTTACCGTAATTCATGAAGTCTAAAATCACATCATTGAGTAGATAGCCATCTATGAAACCGCTGCCGTCTTTTAGACATCCTTGTCAGGTTGTCGCATGAGCTATTCTGTGGTTGACGTTTCCCTTTCTTATGACACAATAAGTCTTCTGTATCCAAAACGTAGGATACCTGTCGTGTATAAAATTCAATTCATCAATCAGTTAACAAGGGCAGGAGATGAACATCAACAAATACAACAGCATATGATGTTTTTCAATTGACATCAAAAGCATCTTCCGTTCGAGGAGGCTGAAAACTCCAATTCCAGATACCTTGGACGAATTACAAGCAATCTTGCACTCTAAACCATTAAAAACTTGAAAATTTTCCATGACCTGGAATTCATCACCTATCAAATTTTTGTATTTATTCCTGCAGAAAAAATGATTTATTAGAAATAGCAACTCAATATTATATATTATCTTTGTTTATTGTGTTTATGCACCTTTTCATGAAAATGCCCTTCTTCTCTTTTTTGTCAGGGACAATGGAGAGGAAGTCACTATGCAGATAAGCTGCAAAATTATGATCCATTGAAACAGCTGTAACTTCAGGCTTGTCATGTCCGAAGTCCATTAGCTGAATAGACAAGCGGGTAGGCGCAGAAGACTGTAGAACAATAGTGACAAGGTCAATTTCAGATCAAATTGCAACCAGGACAATAAAATAGAAGCAAAAATTGAGAAACCTACACATTCAATCCGATATATATTTTCATCATGAAGAACACGAGCATTTTCATGATAAACAATATCAATAAAGCTTCCTGGTTTTCTTGACTTTTCATAAGCATATAGTTGAAGCAGCTTATTGTCCATCTCATCAGCTGCCACTGTTTGGAGCTGAGGAAAATTCTCAAAAGAATTTAAAATAAGGTCAGAGAAATGGTAAAGACAGCATAAAACTTGGGGATTAATATGTTAATGAGCTCTTGAAAGCTTTACCTGTTTGACAAGCTTATATATCAACTTGTCAAGCGTGAAGAGAACATATGACTGTGTGCCAATAAGAGCTCGACAATCATCCTCAAATTTTGTATTATCGGATGAACCATCAAGTAAATTGTAAAGTGCACTCATGAACCTGTAAAGATCACTAGAAATGAATGGACTAGATTTTTCACACCTAAGACTAATTGTCAACGCAGAATTTCTAAAGCTAGATCACCTGGCATAGTGATCAGTAGGACTTGTATCATTTGAATTTCGCCATTTCCGTTCAGCAGATGATGAATTAACCTTTGCTGATTGTATTCTCTCATACAAGGTCTTAAAAGATTTGTGAAAGAGAAAATATCTAATTAATGAAACTAATCACAATGAACGTGGTGGCATGTAGTTTTAAGTTTAAAAAGCAACATAGAAAATCCAAGAAATCTTACTTGATGAAGCCTAAAAAGGACGTAGAAGGAATCATTTCCATAGAAAACTCGTGAGCCCTTATCTTTGTCATGTAATGCTGAAGGAACATGCTTTGATAGGGGCTTAACATTTAGCAGAAAACGTTCAGAAAATGGTAAAACTGTCCCATCTCCTTCTACATCATGGGCATCTGCCATCCCCTCAGCCTCACCTTCACTCTCAACTTTGTTATCATGCTCATCATGGTCTCCATCTTCTTCATGCTCTTCCCTAGAGCAATCTTCTCCATCACCAGACTCGCTTCCAGAAACATCACCATTCTCAGAGGCATTCTCGCTTTCCTCTGATGACCTTTGAGCGCTTTCCTCACCTTCACCTTCATCATCAGCATCAGCACCATTTTCTCCTCCTGCATCTCCACACGTTTCTTCTCCTCCATGGGTTGTTTGATATCGCCTAGTAGCAACACTATCCTTTGTTTTATGCACAGCCTCCAAACTAGCATCTCCATAAGCTACAAAATTATCCTCCTCAGAATCTCCATTTGGGGATAATTCACCTTCTTCTCTTTCAATTTTAAATTGTGCACCAGATTTATCATGTTGGTGACTCTTAAACCCTTCTGCTGTCACTCCATTGGCACATATAACTGGTCTTGAAGGATCACCAACCTGCTAGATCAATTTTATGATGCTTTGTCAATAACTAATAATAGCACTGAACCCAAAACCTAACATTCTCTGCCCTTGAGAAGTCAAGATTATCTAATTAAGAAGTATATCTTCGCAATTTTATTTAGTATCATGCTGCATTGAAAATACTGCAAACAAACTATTGTAACAATAACAGACTTTCCAACTCACAAGCATTTCAGTCTAAAAACCTAGATATATCATGGTCCGCTGGCTTTAATTGCTTCTCCCCTTTTTACAAGGAAGAGCAAGCCTCGTTAAAGCAAATAGAAACTCATTAGTATAAGCACTATACCTCTATTGAAGGTAAGACTTCATTACTTGATCCTAATCCAAATCCACCCTCAACATTGCCATTACATGGTCTTGAAGGAATATCACCAAGCCCTTCCAACACAAAATTATCTCAGAAATCTAAACATTTTTCTTTCGTGAACAAATGAAAACCACAAATTAAAAAACCAGCTGGATGCACTATGAACAATTTTAGAGAAAAATAAAGCATTATGTCACAAGCACTCATCAAACCTGACTCCAAATTAGTTCTTCCGTTACTCGGCTCTGCCCCACTTGCAAGTGATACATTTGAATTGATGAACTGTTCAGTCGAAGTAGCCAATTTACTGACATCTGATGTTTCATCAGACAGAGGTACAGTAGTCTGCACCTTATCTTGTTTCAGATTACTGCAGCATGTCTCACTCTTGCGAGCTACATGATCAACATCAGGAGAACCGTTTTCCTTAATGCTGTGATCACCATTTAGCAACCATGCCCTGGAAGAACTTGACTGCTCAGGTTGGATACTTTCATCTCCATTTCTAGAAGGATTA
This sequence comes from Erythroxylum roigii, assembly GCA_027576455.1. Lineage (NCBI taxonomy): Eukaryota > Viridiplantae > Streptophyta > Magnoliopsida > Malpighiales > Erythroxylaceae > Erythroxylum > Erythroxylum roigii. The sequence goes on from JANZXV010000003.1 coordinate 10,807,180, forward strand.
GAATGTCTAGAGTTTGAAACAGTTGCACCACCACTACTAGGACTTCCTTCACTCTCTCCACTCTTTAAAGAAGGATTCTTAGCCTTTACAACATCTCCAGTGTCTTCTGCACCCTGAGGCCTAGGAGGAACACCAAGCATGGGCTCCAAAAATGTAGTCCAAATCTTCATCACTTTATCCAACTGTTCATTTGAACAAACTTCTCCGCATGAATATTTGATGAGTTGATATATATCCTCGTGTGTGTCACGATCTGGGTAATCAAATTCCAAATTTGGTATAATGGGCCGTCTGTTTCCAGCTGCAAAAGCAAGAAGTGCATCATCTTCCTTGCGCTTCTTTTCACTGATTTCCTTGATCTCTGTCAATAAGGCTGTAAAAACAGAAGAGCACAAGCAGTTTGAGATGAAGTATAGTGCAACAGAAACCGGTTGCCTTGTGTAAAAGGCCTTATTCACTGGTCCATTTCCTTTCTGATAAAGAATGCAAAAGGAAAAGTAAATAAACAAGGATAGTAAAAAGAAATTCCAGAGTTTTTTTCCACAAAAAATAATGTGGATCTTGTTAAATAGGGTAGTATTTAAGATGTCTTCTGTGATCTCTTTGGATTGATACTGAGATGATAATGTTGCACATTATGGGCCTCATTCATAGAAAGGTATCAGGCATCAATCAAACTTTTGCCTATTGAGATACAAATATGAAAGAGCACAGAATCTCATACATGTAATTATGAACATAAATGTGAAGAATGAAATACCTTTCGTGCTCGAACTCTTACTATCTTGTTGCTTGAAGTAAAAACTACGATGGTCTAGTGATTTGTGATAGTTCTTAGCATATATTTCTGCCCAAACTTTGTTGAAATCAGCACGGCACCTAGCCCATTCTTCTTGTTTCTGCTTCAAGCGAGTTAAGATAACTGGTAAAGCAAGTGAAGTATTTTTCCTCAACACATCCATCACATCAAGCCCATGATCACCGTATAAACGTTCAATACACCTCAGATTCAAAGCTGCAAAAGAAGTCAAAAGACTCTGATCAGGAGCCATTAAAAATGTACATACTGATAGTCTGAGACCTCCTTCGTTCTAACCTGTTAAGTGCTCCTCAATACAAATCGGTCCATCTGTTTTGATAGAATTATTGTTTATCTTTTCTAGTAATTCTTCTACACGTTTTGTTGCTACATTCGCAGATTCTAACAACATGTCCAGCTCAAACCTGACAACCAAAAAAGATCAAGATTTCAGAAAATAACATAATAAAATGACTACAAAATTAACATCGAGTGAAGTTCTTCTAAACAAGAATACGAATATTGAAACAAATATTCCATCTTAACTCCCTGGAAGAGCATTCTGATGGATGACATTCAAAATCAACCAACACAGAAAACCAAAGACAAAGAAGATCAGCTAAAATATAAAGCGAAACATGAAGCAAGAGCATATAAACTAAAATAAAGAACTAAAGTTTAAATGTGCAAATCAAAGGAAGCTTCAACCTGTCATCTTCACATCGAAACAAGCTTTCTTCATATTGGTTTTTACGCATGTGCTTAAAAGAATAATCTTCACTTCCTGAAGTAACAGATACCCAATGATCATTCAGTACTTCGCCACCAAGTTCTGTCCTTTGACTTGCTGACGGTATGGGATACTGCTACGAGATAATCATAACAGTCGCATGCATTCAGATATTAGTAAAAACATCAGGAAGATATCGTATCAACATTAACAGACAAGGATAGAGTTGCATACATTCTTTGGCAGAAGTCTATAACTAGGGGTGCAGCGCTCACAATTGGATAAGTCAAGCTCATTAATGGGCTTTGAGAGATACTTATCCTTGCTGGAAAACAAAGTCATTTTAAGGTTTCCTGTATCTTTATTGACAAAGGCTAGATTCTTGTCAAGTCTATCCCTTTCACGAGTTTCATGATCTCTATCCTTACTCCTTTCATCCCTTTCACTGTCACGATCTCTATCCCTTTCCTCAACCTTCACAGGTCTGAGTAAATTACCTTCATGCACAAGAAAGCTGGAATCAGAATTCGGTAAGCAGTAACCAGGAAGCAACTATGATTATTTTTTACTCAAAGGTTCTGTCCACGTTTTGTAACACAAGTCAAGAATCATTTTGAGCAACATGAAACTCATCAACAACTAAGATTAGTAAACTCTTGTTTCAGGTGATATTTGGTATACATGTGTGAGTATATAACTGCATGTATTCAGACTGCGAGTATTACAGATAATATTCAAATATTGCCAACTTTTTAATCCTTCAAGTACCTTAATAAAACCAAAGCCCCAAATGAGAAATTGAACACAGTTGTCCGTCTTTAAAAAAAACAAAGTATACTAGTTTGTTTTAGAACCAGATGATTAACCCAATAACTTTTATTTTTCATGGTGCAGAACATTGGCAATGGGTAAGAAAACATATCTGACGAATATAAATATTAAAGGACAACAGACAATATCACTTACTTTTACTCACAACACCAGCAAGTAAGCCTTCTGCGTAACAAAATCTAGTTAGCTAATGTCAATAATGTGAGGTTGATCAGAGGAATTAAGTCTATCAGATATATAGTGAAAATTTACCATTCTTCTCACAACGTGCAAAAAATTCGTTGAAGCCATCAATAAGATCAGGATACCTTCCAAGTAAATCGCCAACCTGAGTCAAGACAACATGCCTTAATGGTTCAATCCCAGGAACTAATTCTCCATAAGTTTATCAAAAGAATGAGCTGCTAACAGCCAGTTCAAATTAATGTGACCACTACAGTATGAGGGACTCTTGAAATTAAATACCAAAAGTGGAATAGTAATTGTTCGTTAAACTTAGGCTTCTACCAAAAAAAGAACCTTAACGTGACATGTTGAATGCCACAAGACCATAAGAGGGTTCTTTGCTCAAACACACCCCAAGATAATGCAGGCCATTCATTGTCCCATATATGACATCAACCAGATTTTATCACCAAACAAACTCTAAATATGAACAAATGCATCAAACTAACACAAGGTTCGTATATCCTTTTCACATTGATATATTTACATTAGGAAAACTAATCAGAATTAGCCATACCAAAGAGAGCAACTCTGATCGTTTGATAATTTCCTCAGTATAGAGATGAAGACACCTCAAAAATTCTTGGTAATCTTCAGGATTATGCAACTTCTCTTTCACTTTCTCAAAGAAAGCAAGCTCTTGGCTCAGTGCACCTGCCACAGCATGAATCTATCATCAATTTAAGGAAATATATGCACTAAAAGATGTAAACTACAGGAGGGGAAAACATGAAAAAAAGCCTCATGAACAATGATTTGACATGACCTACCTTTAGTACTTAAATAATTAAATGACGAGGTAAACAACATTAAAAAAAACTCTGTTTATTTGCGTAATGTTTAAGTAAGCACAACATCAAACTCACCCTTCACATCATTTTTTTCATCATAAGTGGATAAGGCAGGATGTGTTCCAAAGTTTTCATCTCCATTTACACCTTGATATTCACCAGTGTGTACAGATTTTCGTTTGTGAACTAGTCGTTGCATGTTGATGTCTCGATTGCTATCATGCTCATAATACCGGTCATCTCTCCTGTCCTTTTCCTTATCACTACATCTCCTCTGATCTTTGTCTGATCTCATCAAAGCCCTGTCATGGTCTGAATCCGGACGATCAACACTAAAGTCACGGTCCCCATGGGAAGTTGTAGTTCTGTCTTTCTGGAAATTAATGATAAAATGCTTTGTAAGCTTGCTGATCAATGTGAAGATACAAGCAGCAGGAAAGGAGAAAAACCTTGTCAAAATACATTTGACGCACTGCTGGAATGGTGGAGCTCCTATCACGGTAGATAGAGTTCCTACCAGATGGAGCATAATGCATCGAGGCTGCAGCTGAGGAATCAGGGAGAAAATGGGTGAACTCCTTTAGAAGATCATCATGGTCTTGGAAAAGTGCAGAAACCTGCAATACGAAGCAAGTCAATTTCTAAAATATTTGTCCCAGAAATGAATGCCCTAAAGACGTTAAGAAACAAGCCAGAAGCTAAACAGAGAAGCAGGTTATCACAATATGCCATGTAGATACCTCCTGGTAAACCTCAGTGATAGACTTATTTTCCTTTCGGTACATGTTCAAAATGTCTAAAAATGATTTATAAACATGGTCATCACCTTGAAATCTAGTCTGCAAAAAACAATTAAAATGTTAAATCCTGGAAATAAAATGTAATCCTATAGTTCAAATATGGAGCGGTATTTCTACCTTAATCTTAGTCACAAAATTAATCGCTTCTTCAAATTGAACAGGTTTTTTCTGTGAAGGCTGTTCATTGTCAGGAGGGAGAGTAATCTCATATCCCTTTGGTAAGAAGGTATTGAAACCCAAAATTAAGTTGCGGTGCCCTTTGAACAAGTCTTTCACTCTTGCTATGACACCTGCAGTGTCAACTCTATGATAAACATAACAGAAGTAAGATTTGTCAACAGGCGTTTCACTTTCTAAATTCACATATAGAAAAAAAGAAAATGCTGTGATCATATTTAAACACCAACCTTTGAGCTTTGAAATCCTTCATGACTTCTAGGAAGTCATCATATTTCTCCCTTTTGTCTTGAAACATGTCCTTAACAGCCTTAAGATATGACAAGGCATCATTTGTTGTAAGTTTCTGCGTACTTGCTCCTCCCCCTCCCCCTGCCATTTGTGCTTGCTCCGAACTTCATTCCACACAAAGTACGTTTCAAGTGAAATGAACACATACAATAAAGAAACAAAAACAAGTTAAGAACATGCCATATTGGCCAAAACCCAGATTCACATGTAACCTTATCCTCAGTTATACCCTTTTACATAATCTATTTTGAACATGTATGAGTTCCAATTAGAAGATCAGTACCATTGTTGATATTTATGATTTATCAAATTTCCAGCAAGAAATCAAGTTAAATTACTAACAAGGATTACAAGACAACCATGCCCAAGAATTCGATCTTCATTCACAGGTCAAACAAAGAAGAAATAATCAAAACTTGAGTCAGAAAACTAAACCACACGTGAAAACAACAACAAGCATTAATGATATTATCAGAAACACTTTGACGATTAACAGATAGTAACAACGGTGAGATTAGGAAGAACCTAATCTCTGAGCTTACTTCGATTATCCAAAAAATAACCATAAGTTATATGATTAGTGACTCGGATTAAAGAAGAATTGGGAATCCACTAACAAGATAGGGAAAAAAAAAAAAAACTTACGTTTCTCCTTTAGAAGAAAGTACAGGCCTTTTAACTTGAGAGGCCATATACACATCTTCCCTGGACCTCTTCATATTTATAACAAAGGCCAAAACGATACAAAACTGCACGCACTCTCTACCCCTCTATATACTCAACGCAGAGAATATCATGCTTCGACAACTCCAAATTTAAGCCTCAAGATAAGAACCTGAAACCAATAACATCACCCCATATAAACATGAGCAACAAAAACACAAAGCAGATCTACCGAAGACAAACTTAAAAGCCCAGCAACACAGAAATCAAAACCAAAAACTAATCGAACAGATCACCCGGGAAGCAGAAAAATTCCCTTAGAAAATTTTTTTTCCCTAACCAAGTAAATTGCATTACTTGAAAAAGAAGCAAAGGTCGAGAATTTTCACCAATTGGGTTAGAAAAGGATAAACCCAAAATTAAAAAAAAAAAAAAAGGAACATGGAGAGATCGTCATGTACACGGTGAATTAGTAAACGAAACTTGAACCAGAAGAAGATATAAGCTTTCTAGAGAAGAAGAAAAACGGGATGTTGGCTCATGAGGATTATAAGAAGTTGTAAACAACCTTGTTAAGGTGGGAATAGCAGCTTGGCGTTTTTGCTCTATAGAAACAGAGAGGAGGATACAATGTTCTATGATATAAGCCCATATGCTGTTAAAAACCAACATAACACTGAAGTCTTTCAAAGAGGTAATAAAAGAGAGAAGGAGAATTGGAGAGTGGAGATAGCAATTTAGACGGCTATTAGCCGGTCACCTCATGGATTAGTGACCGGCTATAGGCGGTGAATTTGGTCCTTTATGGTTTACAAAATTAGGGCTGGATTAGGGTAACAAATTTCCCATTCCACCTCCCACCATAAGAATGGTTTAGTAGAAATTGAGAGGATAAATTGGGAGAGGTCATCAAGTATATACATATAAAGAGCAGTTGTATAATGGGCTTGAACAACTTTGATGTGCGAGTGATTTTAGGGTAAGGAAAAGTTTTGGTTTTTATTTCAAGCAGGAGGATACATGAGTATTGCCGGATTGGAGATTGAAGTGTTAATTATGATCAAATGAAAAGCTGACAAAGATATTTAGTATAAAGTAAATTTTTTTTTTTTTTGGTCTTAGATCAGGGTATTCATCGGCGGATTCAGTGACTAATCTCCTCGCTGGTTTGTAGGCACCTCACAGGGTGGGACAGCTGATCTAAGAATTTAAAGCTGTTCAATACCCAAAATTAAGGATTGAACCTCTGACCTTTAGTTAAGAATAGATGAATCTTTGCCACTCAACCACACCTATATCAGTCGTTATTGATTTTGTGACCGAGCTCCAATCTAAAGCCTGAAGGCCCTCTACCGGACTAGAAACTATAGGCCCTACCCTATGTATAATTCTGATTATGTCTTTACAAAATGTGTTATGCGGCCTAGCAGAAATAAAGATGAGGTCCATATCTGTTGATTGATTCTGTCACGGTTATGAAGGCCCGAAAACAGCTTCACCTCTTGGTATGTCATTGTTTTTACAAGTGGACAATCACATCACATGGAAGTAATTGAAAATTAACAAATCGTATATAATGATAATTTTATTATGCATAAAAATAATATATTTTTCAATTTCATTTATTAATAATAAAACTCAATTATAAATAAAAAATAAGATATTGATCATCTTATTTATTAATATTATTATACTTCTTAAGAAAATATATAAATATGATAAAATAAATAATAATAATAATTTTAAAATTTCCTCATTAAAAGTAAAAATAAATCAAATTAATTATTAACTATTTATAAAATCAAAAATTATTTAAAAATGTTAAACTGATCATCTTATTTATTATTATTCATCCTCAATACCCAATTGAAGCCCGCTAAGGAGTGTGATCTGGGGAGGTCCGATAATACCTAGCCTTACCCCTATATAATAGAGAGACATCTTATTTAATATTATTATTTAATGAAAATAAAATTTTCAATGATAGAATTTATTTTTATTATCATATTAAATTAATAAATATGTGATGTAATGCCAATATTTAGTTTGAAAACGTAAATTTGAAAAGACAAATGACTAATTAATAAAAAGACCATAATATCCACTATTCCTCGTAACTACATTCTTCTTCTTCTTCTTCTTATTATTATTATTATAATTAAGCAATTATGTATGTGGATTCCTTAAGGATAATTTTATCTAACAAATCCTCATTTTTTATTCCCGACCCACTTTGAATAGATAAAGATAGGGAAAAGAATGAGTTTACTTACTCTTTAAACTTAAGAAATAAGTAAACTAATGTCAAAACAAAAAAAGAAATAAGTAAACTTTTGAATTATATATTCTATATGTTTTCTTCGATCAAATAAGGGAATAACTCTAGGGACGGAGTCATGTTATAGGAGAGGGGGGCCATGGCCCCCCCTTTCAAATATATATATTTTTAAATATTACTTATATAATTAAAATTTTTAAAATTACAAATATAAGTGGCCCCTCCTTTAAAAAAAAATCCTTATCTTCTCTTCAACTCTGCATGCACAACCCTTCTTTCCCGACCCCCCCTTAGAATTGAGTCTGACTCCGTCCCTGAATAACTCGTTACCAAAAATATATCATAAATGGAATAGTGATTTCAGTCAACTAAACAACCACGATTCAAGTAAAGCAACTATTCCAGATTCAAGTAAAGCACCTATTCCAGCATGCTCTACCACTAATTCAACTCTAAATAAGGCTAAATTACGAGCTATTGAATTAGAGGGCCAAATGCAATTTCAAGCTCATATTTCAAAGAGTAAATTTAATTTAATTTTTTCTGATTTTATAGACCAGAATTATTAAAAATATGAATTAAGAAGTTAAACTTTTAATTTAATATAAAAATAACTTAACATTAATTTTACTATTAACAATGTCCATGTCAACAGATATTAAGCTAATCTTTTAATATTTTAAGATAATTAATATATTTATAATCAAAATATTAGAAAGATAAGAAAAACTAAGAACACACGTTAATTTTTTTTTCAAATGATCACGACAAAAGTAAATAAGGGTGTGCTTGTTTGAGGGGTATGAGAAAAAGGGTATGGGTATGAAATGAAAATTAATAATTGGCATGAACCTATTATTACAGAC
>JANZXV010000003.1:10839072-10854514 GCA_027576455.1 Erythroxylum roigii
AACTTAAACTCATGGCTTACCTTAGATTTTTCACCAACCAAGTGATTTCTTGGATAGAAATGAAGCTTAGACTCTCCCCTATGCTTTTCCTTCTTGCACTTTCTTCAAAACCTTCCTTGATCTCTTGGAAATTCAAGACCTAGACAAGCTTTTCTCTTTTTTCTCCTCTTTCTTCCTTCCTCCACGATATCTCACTCTTTCCCTCTCTCAATTTCGGTTCTCCCCTTCTCCAAATGCAAGACTATTTCCTTTTTATACTTCTTCTTATATTCTTTAACTTAACTTAAGCCCAAAGCCCAAAACCCCAATTTACTCTTTTAATTTCTCATCCTCTTCCATTTTCACTTAAGCCCAACTTCTACATTTCCTCTTCTTTTCATTTCATTTAGACCCAAAGTCCAACTAACACATTAATTTTATTTACTCTTAACACCTAACTCATTCAATTTAATGCTATCTTTTAATTCATGCCAGCTAACTCATTTAATGTCATATGCTAATTTATGCTAACATGTCAATTAATGATAACGAAATTTAATTTATTAAGGCTCTAATTTCCTTTAATCATGCTTAATAATAATAAAAAATTTTTGGGGCTAACAATCAATACTTTATTTCATTGTTAAATATTGACTTGAATTAGCTTGCTAAATGATGAAAGTTAGAATAAAATTACTTTTATAAGTTATATTTTTATTATTCATTGAAATAATCAAGTTGAATGAATTTGAATATTATTTACACATACATACCCAACTTTTTCACAAGCTTTTGAGCCTAAGAGCAAAATTTTCAAAATTTTTAAGCCCTTTTATTTTTTTTATGTGTGTTATCATTCATAGTTGAACAATTCTGAAACTTGCTTTTATTATCCATATTAAGACCATATTTTTAAATTAGAAGCATTGAAGTGATAAAGACACTTAGGTTCAGCAATTTGTGTTAGCCTATTTCCTTAATTATTACCTTACCTATAATTTATCTTTTAGGAATAACTAAGTTTTCACCTTTTTCATTGATTATACCCACATATTAACCTTTATCCTATTTTTCTTTAATGCTTTTTTTAATTGTTTTGAAAACTGAAGGTTATTTACATTAGGTGCTTGTTTGAAACTTGAAAATCTTTAAGGATCCATTATTTCTTGAATTGTGGTACATTATGAATGCTAAAAAAATTATTTTATGAAAAAATTAGTAACAAACATAGAAAAAAATTGAGAATAAACATATGGTATCAATGGAGTTGTAATGAAATGACCTGTACATTTATACACAACTTTCTTGTAATTTTTTTAGTAAATTTCCTTTAATTTAACCCATTTTATTGTCCAAACTATGCCTTACCTAAGCATCATTACAACCTGCATGAAGACCTTTTGATTTTTGTTTCTAGTTTATACATAAGTGGTGGAGATGTGATAATACTGCAAGCATAGGCTAAGACTTTTACTATGCATTGATTGAAAGTTTTGATGCTTTTCACCCTAAACACTTTGAGTCAATTGAGTGAAATCTTGGTGAAGGTTTATGCTTTTAATTTCAATGTGATTATTGATGTGATTACTATTAATATTGACTTAGGAAGCTAATTTTAGGATAACTTGACTATAATTGTATGTTAATTTGATTCAATAGGATGTGATGATTTATAGTATAAATAGACAGATCAAATTAATAAAGGATAGATGTTGTAAGATTTATAATTTTGATTATGGTTTGCTTGAGGATAAGCAAAAGCTTAAGTGTGGGATGTTTGATAGATGCATAATTAACCATATTTATACCCCTATTTGATGTATTTTTGTTTGATATTTTATACTTTTATTGTATATTTGGTACTTAATTTTCTCCAAGTGTGTTTATAGGTTATAGTTGCCTTAACAAATGAAACGGAGAAGAATTTGGATGAAAATGTGATATAAAATAAAGATTTGAAGCAAAGAAGAAATACACAATCGTGCATCAACTTGTGTACTTCTCTCAGGCCGTGCAGAATCACAAATTTTAGGTATTTTGGGTTATATATGGTTTAGTACATAATCGTGTATAAGATCGTGCATCGCCCATAAAAATTACTATAAAAAGATGTGTTCGGAGGAAAAATGGAGGAATAGATATGAATAGACATTCAAAGACTTTGTGTAACATCCCAGATCACCCGCTTACAGATATTGTCCGCTTGGGGCCTTGACCCAGCCAAGCCCTTACAGTTTTGCTTTTCCTGAGGCTTTCCCAAGAGGTCACCCATCCAAGAACTACTATGCCCCATGCACATTTAACCTCGGAGTTTCGATGGGATCTGATGCATTAGGCCATGGAAAACACGTTTGTAAGGGAGAGGTATCCGTACCCTTATAAGGCATACTTCGTTCCCCTCTCTAACCGATGTGAGATCTCACACTTTCCACCCCTTTAGGGACCTGCTCTCTTTGGGGTCCAGCCTAGCTGGCACAACGGTTCGAGTACTGGCTCTGATACCACTTGTAACATCCTAGATCACCCACTTATAGATATTGTCCGCTTTGGGCCTTGGCCCAGCCAAGCCCTCGCGATTTTGCTTTCCCAAGGCTTTCCCAGGAGGTTATCCATCCTAGAACTACTCTGCCCCAAGCACATTTAACCTCAGAGTTCCGATGAGATCCGGTCCATTAGGCCATAAAAAACGCATCTGTAAGGGAGAGGTATCTGTACCCTTATAAGGCGTACTTCGTTCCCCTCTCCAACCGATGTAGCATCTCACACATTAAGAGAAGACTGAAGCGACGATCTTGATCCAAATAAGTGAAAAATACAAAGAAATCATCAAAAAGTCTAATAAAAATACAAGATCAAACCTCTAATCTTGCAAAGAACATTCGATAGGAGATAAAAGGAAGGTTTAAAATTATAATCCCGTTATTTTCTATTCGTTTTTCTTTTTGTTTATGTTTGATTTTGTCTTTAATCATGTGTAACTAAATTTCTTTAATGTCTAGGACAGATGAACCATATGTTTATGTTTTAACATGTTTTGATACTTTTATTTAACGCAATTGTTTTAACTAATCTATTATGATTCAATTACATGTTTAATAGATATTCTAATAGATCCAGAATATTAGATCATAATTTGATTTCATAACATATAGATTGAGAAATTCTTTTATAAATAGATCTACCATAATTAGGAGTTAATTGCAATCCTAGAGATATGATGACATAAATTCTCCTGATTAGGGTCAAACCTAATAGTGGAATTCACAATTCAGGTAAGCAATCCTATAAACTTTAACATGAGTAATTCGGATGATAATATTAAGATTAGTTTCTACTAGACTCGAGAGAGTTATTAGCATACCATAGGAATTTTCATGATCCAATAGTCAACAAAACAATTGCATGATAAAGATTAACTAGTTAGGGGTTTTTAAGGAGATTCGAAACCTAGATATTAATTTTCAATATAGGTAATTTCCTAAGTGATTTCATATTTTTCTGTTCAACATTGTTACCTATTTTATTTTATTTGCATAAGTTTTATTTTCATTAATTAAAAATCAAAAACAAATTCGTAGATAAGATAATAGGATAAAATTAACTACTAGCATTCATTGTCTTCGTGAAATCGATTCGTACTTGCCACTACTAGCTACAGCTATGTCATGCACTTACGATTAATTCATAATTTAAAAACTTAGAAAAAGTTAATCATTTACTCATCATCAACGGGTAGAGATCATAGGGAGATCTTGGATGATGTGGTGGATAAGATCACAGTAGATATATTGTCAGCATGTGGGAGGATCATCTGAAGATAATGGAGATCTTCGTAGATATGAATGTATCATTCCTAGATAAATGTAACCTCTTATCTTGCTAGTTATGATATAGATAAATCCTATCAGATAGAGTCCTATTTAGATGGGGATGTCATCCTATTGGTTGGTATGATGTAATCTGATTAGGATAAGAAGTGATCTAGTTAGTTGAATTTAGTTAGGATTTTGAATTGTTACTTGGTCATTAAGCTATAAGTGCCTAAAAATAGCTCATTTGAGCCTTGCTCCTCTTAACATAAAATGAGAGAGCATTCCTCTGTATACTTTGACAGAAGTAATAAAGCTTAGCATTTGTTGTATCTCTTTTGTGCTCCTATTGTTGTTTTTGTTAGTTTAGTGCTTTCTGAATAATCTTTGCAAGAGTGTGATAGTTAAAACCTGCGAGGGTCGGGAAGCATTCGAGAACAAGTTAGTTGGTTGACAATCATGTGAGAAGACTAAGTCTTGCTTAAACGAACTTAAGTTAGATTATCATTGAAAAGAGCATGAACAATTTGTCTTATAAGTTTGGTGCTTAAAAGTCCTTTGTAATAGCTAGGACAATCGAGAGTGACAAAAGGAATGCATTTTTTCAACAAACATATGCTTAAATATCGTGTCCAATGGTAGTTTATCACCTCACTTCAATTAATCTTATTAAAAAAAATCCTTGTTAGTTAATTAAATGATTTTTACAAAATCTAGGCTGCCACATAATCATCCCATTCTAATCCAAATGTAAACATCCGGAGAAGGAAAAGAATAATAATTTTAATTAGTGTGCCCTCACTGAATTTTTTCAGGATGTAATTGAAACATTAAACAAATGAAATTTCTATGACCATACTTTTCAAAAATTTCCATGGCCATATGATACATAATAGCCCAATTATTTCAAGTTTTAAGAAGTTCAAATTCAAAAGGAATAGAATATTATTAGAAGAATCATACTTTGTCTTGCTCACGTAGGCTGATTTGCTGCCCATAGTAATTCTCTTGTTCAATATATAAGATGGACTAATTTTGCATATTTCCATACATTTTCAGTATATAAAGAAAGGTTCATCTCCGAAAGTAAATAATAGAAAACAACTCTTTTAACTTTTATATGATTATGAGACTAACTGCACTATTATTAGACAGTGTATGTTATTGGGAAATCGGGTTGGGATCTGATTTGACTGCAGCGGAATAATTACGAAACTTTTTCGTGACTTTTGATTTTCCAAAAACCAAGATCTATTTAATTCTATAAAATGATTAACACAAATCAAAATAAAGTAGAAACTTAATTCGTACCTTATTTTGAAGCTTAATTTTTATCTTGTTGTATCCTTTGAATCGTTTCCGAAATCGATCCGCCTTAACCACCGTAGCCGTACAAGTGTCCGGCCTCTAACGGTATCCATAGAATAGGTTGAGAGAACTCTGTAATTTTTACAGAGAGGGTTAAGCATAAAGTGATAGCTACGTTACGTTTTAGTAATTTAATTGAAATTAAATATTAATTTCAATTAAGCTTTAATTAGAATTACAAATAACTCTAATTAAATACCAATTATACCCATATAAGAATCAATATCTCATATTGATCCTTATTTATTAAATATCTCTTATTTAATAATAAAGTTTATAAAACTTTACAAACAAGTCCAACTTGATTAAATTAACTTTGCTCTCTCCAGCTCATTCTATATTTGTGGTCCATTAGGTTCCCAAATATGTTGGCAATAATTATAAATTATAATTCTAGCAAGCACCTACACATTTGTTTAAGTGTCTATATACTTTAGTCTATGAGATCGATTACTTCCTTCATAAGGAAAAACAAAATGTATGCTAGTCTTTTTACGTTTTATTAATGTGCAATCTTAATAAAACAATGATTAGGAACATTTTAGGAATAATACATAAATGCAATATGAACCTCATGATTATAATCTAATTATAATTTCGTTTGCAATGTACAATTATCCTATGGACTTTATCATATACATCTAAACATATACAAGATAAAGAATGTCTTTAAATAATTGTTGCTAAATGATAACCAAAGCGATTGGTTGTAGGGCATAAACCAACAGTTTGAGCATGTTATGCATACGGATATAGCTTAGTTTACCTAACACTTTGTTAATAATGCTATATTTTTTTGATACGGTCAGTTCACCAGATGCTGATAGTAAACATTACGTCTTGCACTTTAACAATATGTCTTCTATTTTAGCAAATTTATAGGAAATAAGAAGGTGATACTTAAAACATAGTCTTTAATGTGTTCAGTGGCTATTTATTTCATCAACTGCATGAGATCAGAGTATATTGACATCTGAGATATGTTTTCGGTTACCAAATTCTTTGAATCTGTGGTTTGTAAAAGTTCTACCCTTATTGATATCAAGTTTCATAAAATGGACACATAATGTAGCCTTGTTCATCACTTTGTGATGTTAACTATATATACCTTTTGTATAATGAAAGATCTTCAGATCATTTTGCATGTTAGGTCCACACGCGTAGATATCTTTTAATGCTTCAACTGCTTTTGTTGAAAGACATCTCGTGTATATATTTTGAGGTGTTGCTTTCAATCTGTTCCCTGTTGACGGACCCAAATCCCGATGACCCTTTGGTATCTGAGATTGCCCACATGTACAAGACCGATAGGACCAAATACGAGACTACTGCAAGAAGCTGGACCCAGAAGTATGCTATGGGTTAAAATGCGTTACTGAATGTAAGGGAGAGCTTCTTTTCCCTGTGGTTGGTCTTTTAAATTATTGAGTATGAACAATAAAGTGTGATCTCTGCTTCTTATAAATGGACCATAAGGGAGAGGTTCCAGTTCTGCCCTTCTGAACATATGTTACCGCTTTAATTGTTTGTGTGCCAAAAAAAAATGAACATGTTTAGAACTTTGTCAAACCATTCAAGTAACCCCCGTTATCTCAGCATCAGACCCTTGTTGAAAAGCATCGCAATAGGTAACCTGCACCAACGACCTGTCTGTTAGCTCATCAGGGTATCTTAGGAGCAAGCCTAAGAAAAGGTAGCGATTTCTTTTCTGAAACAAGCGGAATGGTTGTAATAATTTCCTGGAAATATCGATTTTGGCAAGTTCCTTCTTGAATATTCATCCTAGACCAAATTTACAGTCCTATATCCTTGTGAGGATGGCTGATGCATAAGGGACTCTCAGTAAGTTGGAAGTTCAATTTCCTTAATCATTTAATCAGTTTTTGGGAAACGCACACAAGGTGGTACTTACGAGGAATGGCAGTACAAATGTCTTGGAAGGTTGAATCATTAAAGAATTTCTGGTGATTTTGGATGTTAACTTCTGGACGAAAGTAGTTTAATGAGGAAAAGTGGACTCCATTTCTGGTGAACTTTGAGAAGCGTGCTTGAACAACATTGGAAGGAAGAGCAGAAGGACAAGGCGATGGACCTGGAACTTGGCCGTTGCTGATCCTGTGCAACTACTTGATAGAATTGCGTATGGTTTCCCTTGAAACATGGGAAAAGAAATTTAAGCGTCAGCGTGCATATGGGAAAATGATAAGAAATCCCTCTACTCTCTCATTAAGTCATTTTTCAAGGTAAAGAACACCTTTGCTTGATGCTTTCTTGAATTGGACTAGACATTTGTTTTTTTACTACAAGCCTGTGAAAAGCATGTTTATGAGGTAGAGGAGTGGTGTAATATAGAGTTCTTATGTGATGCACAGACCACACTAGGGCATTACTTCAGAAGAGGAGCGTTCTGTTCTTATCAGGAAAAGCTAGCAAATCACCCTTTCTGACTGCTTTTATTACGGGAATTTTGTGGATAACGGAAGTTGAATACTCTCTTTGATTCATAATAAGTGTCGTTTTAGATATAAGTATCATTCTTGACTTTGTATGCATGTTTATAATTTTACTTCCAAAATTAACCTTTAATTTCTTTCTCATCTTAATTACACGGATCACAATTTCAAGGTAATTTAATACATGCAATTTCTCTCACAATTTCTTATTAGTAATATGCAATTTCTCTCTCATCTTAATTACACATATCACAATTTCAAGGCAATTCATGAGAGTATTAATAAGAGTATATCTATAATTTCATTAGCTTTCTTAATAAGCGTGCATTTTTCTAAAACGATACTTATTATAAATCGGATGGAGTAATAATCTGCTGCTTATACTGCCGTGTGAATAGGAATCTCGTGAATATCTTAAAACCTAAGATTATGGTTGGTTATAAGTAAAATTTTCATCAAAATAGAATGGAATAAAATAATTTATAATAGAATAGAACGTAAATATATATAATATTAAAAAATTGTTATTAGAAAGGGATGAAAGAGATCATAATATAATATAGTAAAATATTGTTTGGATGAATAGTTTATAATTATCATTGTACACTCTATTCTAAATCTTTCAAATTGAAATTTTTTTATTTTTACTTTTTAAAATAAAATGAGATGTAATACGAAATTTTCTTCTCCTATTTTATTTCATTTTGAAACTTCATTCTATACGGTAAAATAATATTAGTCTAACATGTAATTTAGCATTTACCAATATTTCTCCCATATTGCCAATTTTTACGTCATCATCTTCATTAATTGGATAGTTTGATCAATTTAGTTATGCTGTGAACTTTGAGAGCAGAACATTTTCCACACCTTTCCCTTAGTCGAATGTCCTTCCTCGATGTCACGTGAAGGACTGTGCTTGGAACCCTTTAAAGTTTCCCGTACATGTCTCTGTCTCGGTCTCACATGCTCTATATTTAGCTTCTTTTTTTTAATCTTTGTATTTAATAATCATTGGCCTATTCCATTTCGTGGCTATTGCTGTCTTACTAGCTTCTTTTCCCCGTTCAGTTCAGCTGTCTTTATTAATCAGGACAGCCTTAAGAAATTGCCTCTTAGGGATGAGTCAATTGGTTTACGTGGTCTTCTTAAACACCTGCTATTCAACTCTCTATAATTATAAGAGACATGGGACATCCGTTCTACAGACTACAGTTAATACTAGTAGTTGTTTTTGTTTTGTGCAAAGACTTAAAATCTTTCTTGTAATGATATTTCTAAGATTTAAAATTTTATTTTTTTATTTAAGGTATGACTCGTTTATTATCACTGTATCAACCTATTTTAGGGTAATTTCTTATTTTAACAACATATTCTATATAATTAGCATGTCCATTGTTCAATTCATAAGCAGCTGCTGACATGTTGCCTTGTCCGAGGTTAGAACTTGGAATAGCATTTAATTATCATCAAATGTTGTGGACTCCCAGTCCCAGATGCCATTTCAATGCACATTAAGGTGGTGCAATTTTGTTTGATCGTTTGAGAACCTCCACGTGGGCATGTGCTAAAAACTTAAAAGAAACTCAAGTGTTCTTACAACTCCATGGCTTGTGATTGGTTCAGTATCATGGTGCAGTACAGACACTACATCTTCTAAAGCTCGACCTAAACATGTTACTTTGTCCATAAAAATAATTGAAAGAAACAAATTAGCTTCTTTCAATCCATTTTCAGGGCAGCCAAATGCTCTGTACCATTACCATCCCATCTGATTTACATTTCGCCCCCTGAACTGATTGCAGCCTTTTAGACAGACGAGTTTTACTAAAGAGTAAAATCTGTCTTATTCTTGTGTCGGGTTAAACCATTACAATGGATAAGCTCTCCTAGTCTTTGGTTTTATTATGCTTTACTGTACTTAAAAAGCACTACAAATGAAGCCATACAGAGCATCATACTTTGGTCCACTTTCTCTACCGAAGACCCACTTCCCCACTCCGTCCTGAACATTTAAATAGCAAGTCTTGCATACAACGAGCAATAACTTGCAACAACTACCAGTAACACCCCCACCACCGCCAAAACCATGTGTTAAACCAATCAATGCCCAGAAGCTGAGACCGAAACACCAGCGTGGAAACAACAAAATGTCTGTCCACAGACGAGCCTCATTCTCTTCACCAACAACGACAACATCAGCCACCTCCAACGACCTCAAACACCGCCTCATCTCTTGCCTGAACAAGCTCTCCGACCGTGATACACTCCCTCTCGCAGCGGCAGAACTCGATTCCATAGCCAAAAACCTGACGCCGGACTCTTTCTCTCCTTTCCTTAACTGCATACACGACACTGACTCTTCTTGTAAATCACCTGTTCGCAAACAATGCGTCAACTTGCTGACTCTTCTCTCGCATGCACATGGCAACTCGTTATCTTCTCATTTGTCCAAGATGGTATCCACCGTCACCCGCCGTCTCCGGGACTCGGACTCCGTCGTTAGATCAGCCTGCGTCGAGGCAACTACCGCGATGTCTTCACAAATCACAAACCCTCCATTTTCAACACTATGGAAACCACTTTTCGAAATGCTGACACTTGAACAGGGCTATAACGTTCAGATCGGAGCTGCCATGTGTTTAGCGGCGGCTATAGAGGCGTCCCCGGAGCCGGAGGCAGAACAACTCCGAAGGGTGTTGCCTAAACTGGGAAAGTTGTTGAAAGTTGAGGGCTTTAAAGCAAAAGGTGCCTTGTTGAGTGTCATTGGAAGTGTAATCGGTGTTGGTGGAGCTTCAAGTAGGGGTGTTGTGGATTGGTTAGTACCGTGTTTGATGGAGTTTTTGAGTAGTGAAGATTGGTCGGCGAGAAAATCAGCGGCAGAGGCCTTAGGGAAGGTGGCGGTGGCCGAGAAGGAGTTGGCGACGGAGCACAAAGCAGTGTGCTTGAGTTCTTTGGAAAGTAAGAGGTTTGATAAGGTACAAACTATGTTAATCTTTCTTATTGATTACTCATATTTGTCAAGAAAATGAATTGTCATTGAATCCCATTCGGTAATAAGGGCAAAAGCTCAACTTTTTCTTTCTCTCATTTGCTTCAGTTTTTGTTAGCCACAAAAGTACTAAGAACTTTGGTTGATATGGGGTTTGGTGTAACAGGTGAAAGTGGTTCGAGAGACTATGAATCGTACGTTGGAGTTGTGGAAGGAGGTTCCTGGAACTTGTGAAGAGACTTCATTCTCATCTTTATCTAGATCTTCTTCAATGGGTAAGAATAACTTTTCATTGTTCTGTTGTTTATTTCAGTCCAAGTAGGCATCTTAATTGATTGTTTTTAGCTTTCAATTCTGGTGACAAAGGGTCTAGTTAAAGAGTTTTTCTGTTCAAGAGCAATCCTTTCTAACCTTTAGTATTTGGTGGATTTAGCCTCCCAATTTGGTGAAGAGAAGGATGTTGAGTTTTCCATTAGAATCTTCAATATTTCCAGTTCAAATGGCAGCAAAACATCCTCAGGGGGGACCAATTTCATATCATCTGATTTTCTTTTCATTGGATTTAATTATCTACAGAACTAGAGAATCCTGTTGATGGATGCTTCCCTTTGGCCTCCAAAGGTTCTAATGATGTCAATTTCACAAGTCCTCAACGGAAGAAATCAGTCCCAGCGAACAGGTCCCCTCCATCTGGTGCTTCTCTTGTGACCACTGCCAAGAAACAAAGCCCTTTTAAGAGTGATGACAAGAATACAAAACCAGGAATGTTGCATAAGTTGGACCACAGGAAACCTTCCTCTTGGAAAATTGAAATTCCTAGCCCTCGAGAAACTGCTCGTGGAGATGATTTTACCATAAATGAATTTGGAGAGAATGTGAATAACGGGGATTCCAACCCAGAAATAAAAAGGGTCCTTTCCAGCGCCACACACGATGAAAAACAACAAAAATTAAGTGGTTTCAGATCTGGGTCCAGGGTAGTACCACATGATGACGACGAGGAGGAGGAGAAATGCACTTATAGAAAAGACGTTGAAATCAGCTACCCGGTTGACGATTTTTATGGGAGCAGCAAAGATATGGAGGATCTTTCTTTGATCCGTAAACAACTCCTTCATATTGAGAATCAGCAGTCGGCTCTCTTCAATCTCCTTCAGGTACCTTAATTGAAGGTTGCATTATTTTTTCCATGATATATATTCTCGTTCTCCTTTTGAGCTAATGATAAGCTACTTATGCTAGCCTTGAAGTGCGCTTTCTGAAGAAATAATTACTTGATGATATGACTTAAAGCAAACGTTAGAATATGGAATGTTTAATATATTATCTCTGTTTCTCTTTGAACAATTATTAAATTTCTTTTGGTTTAGTCCCTACAAGTTGTCTTTCCGACATCTGCCTTTTCATGTCATCCTGCGTGAATAATCAAATTGCATTCACAATAGGTTTGTATGGCTTTGCTGAAATTTTCACTAGTAGTTGAATTTGGGTACTTTCGCTTGAATGCAGAAATTCATGGGACACTCCCAAAATGGCATAAATTCTCTAGAGAAGCGAGTTCTTGGACTGGAAATGACATTGGATGAAATTTCTTATGACTTGGCATTGTCAAGTGGAAGAATTCCTAATCCTGACTACATGGACAATGTCTGTTGCAAGCTACCTGGTGGAGAATTTTTGAGTTCTAAGCTTTGGAGGAGAACAGAAAGTCGATATTCTACTGCGAGGGCTTCTTCGTTTGGCAGCATACAATTGCTGCAAGATGCGAGGAACACTCCTGCAAAGGTTACCAGCACCAACTCATGCAAATCTGATGGCCAAAGGTTTGAGCAGAATGATGGAACTGGTCGTCTTGTGGGTAGCTCTGCAGCAAAGGGGAATTCATATCACTATTCAAGTAGAATGTCAGATAATATAAGTCGAGATAGTGTACAAGTTCATAGTGCCAATGTCCTTACCGAAGCCTCAGTAGCTACTTCCATGGGACGAATGAACATAAACAGCTGGTAATTATGTCTGCTTTCGACAGTCGCTTTAATTGATGCTTACTTGTACGTATGATTTTAATATATCCTATAGTTGTATGTAATGCACTGTGAACAAGCATTAGCAAAGAAAGTTTACAACCTCGGTGACTATATCTCCTATAAAAGCAAAAACTAAACTGGGATTACTATCGTATTTCACTAAAGTTGGTTTTATTTACAAAGAGTTCGAACCATAAGCTTTTTATATTCAAGTAGCTCTGCACTAAACGGGCATTACTATCGTATTTCACTCTACGCAATGTGGCAATGCTTGAATGAACTCCAAAAGTTTGAATTGCATGCCACAGTTTTGTTGTTTATGGTGTTCCTGTTGAATAACTTAGATAATCGCAATATATTGCTTTCCACTGCACTTGGTCCATAAGGTTTGAATGATCCTGCTGTCTTTGGCTACGGGGATGCCCTCGAGCAGATGTGGGTTAATTATTTAGATAAAATCAAAATTTAAGCATCAGCTTAGTTTTTCCCATTTCAATGGTATGCTTCATTAGTCATGGTTTGCTTTTGTTTTCTGGACTAATTTTGACGATTGTTTATCATTTGTGTCATCAGATTACAAGCTTACTCTGTTTGCAATCTTGGAGGGGAAGAAATTATCAATGGAACGTGAACTAGACTTGAAGGTAAAGTTGCAAGTACATTAATCTGATATTTGGGTTCCATTCATCTGCACTTAGCCTTTGCACATGGAACTAAACTCTTACATACTGTAACACCGTGGATGATTGGTTAATAGAGAACGAGGGTGTAGTAAGTTAGTTCCCACACCTTTTCTCTGAAGGAAGAGGATGCAACTGATTGAGAGTTAAAAGAAGCAAAATTCCGTGTCTCCTTGTCAGTTATGCTGATGGTGAAAAGCTATAAGCAAGTCCTTGCCTTTAAGTTTCTGCTTCCCCATTCTATGTATGGAACAGGGTAACCAGTGATAATGGAGCTTTGCTTTTCTAAACTGTTGGCCGGGTATGATATTAGTTGCATTAAAATAAAGCCAAGCAATTAGTCATCATCCTTCTGGGCTTGGAATTTGTAAGGAGGTGGTTTCTCTCATTGAATTAATTCCTAGTGCTCAAAATTCAGAAATTAAAGGACCAATCAATCAAACCCAGCTTGTCTATGCAAGTTTCCCCTCAGAATACACCTACTCTAATTGACCACCTTAGTTTTGTGCACATCAGAGGAATATTATAAGATCTGACAGTGAAAAGCCAAGGCCATTTACAAACTGCACCCTGGTATTATATACAGAATACTATTTATGTTGCAGTTGTAGGTAACTGCGGCAACTGCAAATGAAGGGAGACACAACTAAGAAAGTGATTACTATAAATTGTAATAGCAAAATTGACTTCATCTGCAATCTTGTGGTCACCTGTGTAACTGTATTTTGCAATTTTAAACACCTAATATTGTGCTACTTCGCATATATATCTAGTTCAATCTGATTTTGTTGAGGTTGAACGTCATTGCTTGAATCTATGTGTCCTGTGAGTTATGACTGTAATGTACCTGCAAAAACACAAAAAGGCACACCGGAGATGAGTCTCCGGTCCGCCCCTCCGACGCTTAAATTAGCTCTTGTAATAGGATGCTACTGTCAGTCAAGTCCCAGAGTTTAAGTTCCCTTTAGGGTTACCTTATATAACAAAGGCTTACTAATGGGTCGAATGCTGATTTGTGAATGGGCCGAGCGGTTCACCTGAGAAGGCACTGATCTTGGGCTCAGGATAGCCGACCCGACTAATATCTATGTGTATTGATTAGAGAGTCCTGTTAGGAATAAGTTGTGAGGATTTAGAACTCCAACAACTCCAACCAAGATGGGAGCTAAATACATTAATCACAACTGGCTTATTCAAGGGCAGGATCCCGGTGGACAAGCTACGCAGGACCGAGGGCCCCAAGCCAGTTAATGGTTTAGTTTTTAGAAAGCACAACATAATCAATACTCATTCATGGTATTATTGTAGGAAAGATGCATGACCACGCGTGAAACTTCTGCAGTCAACGTAGGAGAGATGAGTTTGGTCAATACACTATAATTAATTGAACCTGTTAGCGGGTTAGATGGGAAATTTGGTTACAATTAGTATTAGTTGTTACAGGATAACATCAACTATTTATTAAAGATAGTTGGTAAAATTAATTATTTAATATTAGTTATTTATATATAACATAACTTACAAGCAAAGCCGGCCCTAGGCAGGGCACTTGCTCGGGGCCTACAATAAAAAGGGACCCTTAATATAATAACATTTCCAAAGTTTAGCTTAAGCATCGAATGTAGAGAACGTTGGTGAGTATTGAGTAACGTAGCAAATTCCAATAACGTTGGGCCCTTAATATAATAACATTTCCAAGGTTTAGCTTAAGCATTGAATGTATTGGGTAACATAGCAAATTCCAACAACATTGATAATTACATAATAAAGGCCATATTTATCAAGTTAACGTTAACTTTGTTAACTTGTTAATTATAAATAGTTTTGAAGTATTTAAGTTATATTTTTACCTTTTAATTTCTTTATTTTCATCAACATATGTATTTAAGATATTTCAATTCAAAAATTAGCAGCAAAAATTTTTACGATTCTGTCTCCTAACTTATGAGTATAATTTAAAGTTAAAGTTTCTGATTTTTAATGTATTTTTAGCTTATTAAATATTTGAATATGTTATAATTAATTTATAATTTGTCATTAATGTAGACATTAAATTTGCATTTTAAATCATAACATTTATATTAAATGATATTGTATTTATTTTTGTATCTTCTTTTTTATTTTTAGATTACTT
>JANZXV010000003.1:10854614-10867405 GCA_027576455.1 Erythroxylum roigii
TGCAGGTTTTGGGATTTTAAAAATACAGTCGTTATGCTGCCCAAAAGTTGTTAGAAAAAAATAAAAATGAAGCGATTTTGTGGGTTGGTTTGATATATGAAGAAGTGCTAATTGATTATGGTTTAGCATGGTATGTGTGTGATGTTTAAGATATATGTTTTTGTTTCAAATATAAGAAATGATGAATATGAAGAAGCAAATAAAATTGAGTTTGAGTGTGAATGATTTCAATTGGATATTGAATGTCACTTTGATTGATGATTGAAGAATGAAAAAAAAATTCACCGATACGGATTTGGTTTAGACTGATTGTCTTAGAGTTTTCCAACACGACGTTTTTGTAAAATATTTGCTTTATCGAATGTTGGAAATTTGTTTCAGTTCGATTGAACCGTTTGGTTGCCTTGATTCCGAGCCAATTCGATTTCCTTTGTTTTTCGTCTATTTTGTGATTCCGAGTCTTCGATTCGCTTTCAATACTTCCGTGTTTCTCCATTTTGTTTTCGATTCCGTTTTTTTCCGATTGGGGTCCGGTTCTGAAATCGGGTCCCAACAACATGACTTGGACTTTAGTACCTAGACCTCCTGAAGTTAAACTAATTGAGAACAAATGGTTGTTCAAATTGAAAGGAGTGACAGAAGCAGAACCTAGGATTTACAAGACTAGGCTTGTAGCTAAGGGGTTTGGACAGAAGGAAGGAATTGACTACAAGGAAATATTCTCTCTAGTGTCAAATTTAAAATCATTAGGCTTATTCTAATTCTAGCTACACTATATGACTGGGAAATCCATCAAATGGATGTCAAGACAGCCTTCTTATATGGAAAGCTTGAGGAGACAATCTATATGAAGCAATCAGTTGGATTTGAGGACAAGAATAAGCTAGATTATGTCTTTCTATTACAGAAATCCCTATATGGGCTTAAACAAGCACCTAGGTAATGGAACAAGAAATTCCATGAAGTTGTAGTAGCAACTTCATTAGAAGTTCATATGATTACTGCCTATACTTTAAGGATCTATGAATGAATAAAGCAATCTTCATGTTGGTCTATATAGATGACCTAATAATAACAGGAAAACACTTGAACAAATTCAAGAAGTAAAGTTTGATCTATGCATTCATTTTGAGATTGAAGACTTGGGAGAAGCTCAAAAGCTTTTAGGAATGCAGATAATCAGAAATAGGAGGGAAGGAAAACTTTGGCTTGTTCAAAGGAATTATATAAGAAAGGTCTTAGCTCAATTCAACATGGAACAAGCTAAACCTAGTTCTATTCCCCTAGGATCTCACCTATAGTTGGTGTCTAGTAAGAGTCCTAAAACTGAGGATGAACAAAGAATAATGGCTCACTATCCCTATAATGTAGGTGTTGGAAGTATAATGTACCTTATGCTATGCATAAGGCCTGACCTAGCTTATGCCATCAGTATACTAAACAAATTCATGGCCAATCTAGATTTAGAACATTAGCAAGGGCTGAAGGGGGTTCTCAGATACTTATTTGGAACCATCAACTACGGACTATGTTTTTCTAAAGCTGAACTAACTAAATGCAATTACTTGTCTCTATGTGGTTATGTGGATGCAGATTATGCAGCAGATAAGGACACAAAAAAAGTTAATTTCTGCATATGTTTCACATTATCAGCAAACACAATCAGCTGGAAATCACAACATCAATCAAGAGTAAGCTTATCAAACACAGAAGCAAAGTATTATGCAATTACTGAAGGTGTAAAGGAGCTAACATAGCTATCAGGCATATTGAAAGAAATCAACATTGATATTACAAAGCTAGTAATTTATATGGATAGTCAGAGCGTATTGTACCTTAGTAGAAATCCTGTGTTGCACGAGAGATCCAAGCACATAGGTGTCAGACTCCACTTCATCAGAGACCGAATCACAAAAGGGGCCGTCAATCTGGAGAAAATAACAGGGGATAAAAATCCATCAGATTTCGGAACAAAGGTATTAATTCAAAAGAAATTCACTTTCCATAGGGATTACTTACAGATAAGTGAAGCCCCATGAAATCGAAGGCCATTCCATCCGATCTCATAAGTTTGGCAAAAACTAAGGTTTTGGATTCCCAAATCACTCTTAGATTTTTATCAGAGTGAAGATTGATGGAGTAGGAGGGAATAATGTGATGGTAATCACGATTACTCCACCAATCTACACTCAGAAGCCACAAACACAAGAGAGATATGAAGAATCAAAGAAGAAATGTCTAAAGGTGTTGAAAAAGAGAAAGAGAGAGAAGCTCTCGATAGTTCTTACTAGCAGAAACAAAAGATAAGGCTTAATTAGACACACGTGACAAATCACAAGTCATAAGCTAATGGCCCATACGCTATCGTATACTATACATAAGCAGCTTCAAACAATACAAAACACACAGCAGAGGATGATTCTTTAATGAGTCACGTCTGAGGCACATGATACTTATCCGATTCAGTCAAAACTCCTCACCCAAAAGCTACTCCCTTCATCACCTATAAAAGAAACACAACTTAAGCATTAGACAGGAGACACGATACAGAGACTTCATCATTCACATCATATATTGTATTCAATTATCTGAGAGTGTAAGAATTAAGAGTAAGGCTTGAGAGTTGCTAAAGTACTGATCTGTGAATTCTAAAGAGAGTGTGAGACTCTTTGCAAGTGTTTAGAAAAACACTCATACTCTTGTAACCTTGCTCATTTTCTTCATACTAGTTGAAGCCACAACAATGGGAACCTTGGATGCAGATAGCATTGAAGCTATTGAACCAAGTAAAAATATTGGTGTTCTTTACTTTCTGCAATTTACTTATCTGCAAAATTAACAAGTCTTTATCAGTCTTTGCTAAAAAAGACAGCAGTACAACACAACTATCCTAACATCATTTGTATGATCCAAAGGCAGACCATAAACTAATCAAAGATACAAACCTGCAAGCAAATTGAGCTCTTCAACGGGATACACGATTCAACGTTTCATCTTTATACTCAGAGTGGCCAGCCCTGCCCAAGGCCCACGATATAAAGGGGCCCTTTAAGGGTCTTACGTAGTTAATGGGTACTTAAATGGAGAAAACATCGGCGAGTCTTAAACATTAAAGAGAGAAAACGTTGATGGTCTTAAACATTTAAGGAAAACGTTAAGAGTCTTAAACATTTAATGGAGGAAACATTGCTTACAACGTTATTAGCATTTAATATTAACTTGTTGATTATAAATAGTTTTGAAGTATTTAGGTTATATTCTTACCTTCTAATTTCTTTATTTTCATCAATATATCTATTTAAGGTACTCTAACTCAAATTTTAGTAGCAAAAAATTTCACGATTATGTCTTATAAGTTTTGAGTATAATTTAAAGATAAAGTTTATGATTTTTAATTTATTTTTAGCTTATTAAATATTTGAATATATTATAATTAATTTGTAATTTGTCATTAACGTGGACATTATAATAGCATTTTAAATCATAACATTTATATTAAATGATATCGTATTTATTTTTGTATCTTCTTTTTTATTTTTAGATTTCTTATTATTTATAATAATTTAATATTAATAAATAATTTAATTTTTGTAATGGTAATTTTCATTATATTTTGCTACAAGTAATGTAATAATTGTTGGATTTGTGTTCTTGTAGAGTTCACTTAAATTTAGTGATAATATGACTAAATCAAATAATTTAAGTTACTCAATTCAATAAATTTTTCTTTATTATAAAAATACGTATGATTGTTATCAGTTGAAATTTTAGAATTTGTTAAAGCTGCAGATTATTATCCAAATGTTTCAATTGCTTATCGAATTCTATAGACTATACCTGTGACTGCAGTATCGACTGAGAGAAGTTTTTCAAAGTTAAAATTATTAAAAATCTACTTGAGGTCATTAATGTCACATGAAAGGTTGAATGGTTTAGCTATGTTATGTATTGAGAAGGATATGTTGGACAATAATGATCTTGATAATATTATTAATGATTTTGCATCTAGAAATACGCGAAGAAATTGTTTTTCATAAATTATGATTATCTGTATATTTGTTACTGTAATTTTCTTAGTGTTTTGCAATCTAATATTATTGTTTGATTGCTGCTATTGCTATTTTGTTGTTGCTGTTATTATTTTTAGTTATTTTATTGTTAATAATATTTGTAAGATATTATTAGCTGATGTTATGATCATTTAATATTTGGTTGAGTATGTAGACTTATAAATTGAGTTATTTATATTTCATACAAACATGTAAATTTAAGTATATTGTCGATTTATTGGGTCATTTTTTAATTTTGCCCAAAGCCTATAAAACGATAAGAACGGCCTTGCTTACATGGGCATGATTTTAAAAAAATTATAAAGACATGGATATTATATCTTAGTATTTCTTTGAATATTTTCATGAGAATTTAAATTTTAGATATTTAATTTTACAAAAACATTAATAACTCTAATAAAAACATAAAACATATAATAATAATAATAATTTTTAAATTTAATTAATTTTTATATAATTTATAAATTAATTAAAAAAATAGTAAATTAATCAATTTTTAAATTTTAAGTTTCTTACCTTATCTCCAATCTTTAAAATATTAATGCTAAGAATTGGAGGTCAATTTGTAATTTTATAAAATATTAAAATTAAAATGAAAAAAACAAAAGAAAGTTACAGTCGCGACATTTTGTGTTACGCCTATGACACTTTTTTTTTAATTTGAGGGACGCCTACGACACTTAATGAGTTAACAAATACAAGAAAAAGTCACAGGTGTGACACTTCTTGTCATGTGACACTTATGTCACTCCCGTGATAATTTCTATTACGTGTTTAGAACAAAATAATAATTATAAAATGTATAATTGATGTTTTAATTTATTCGACTGTTGAGTAAAGTGAAGACACAATCTTCATTAATTTTTATCAGCTAAACCAAATAGCTCTTCTAGAGAAGCTTTTTAAAAATCAATTAATTGAGATGAATAAGCCAACGCACCCGCCCGCTGATATCTAAACAAAATAATTCGTTAGCTTAATTATGTCAAACGCCTTCGAGACACATTTTCTTGGGATAAAGAAGAAGGGAAAAAGGGTGTGGTAGATTGCACATGAAACTGAGCGCCGAGACAGCTTGTGGAGTGCTTTACACGGGACGGGATATCAAATTTGCTACACCAACCACAAATATTTATTTGTATAATTTTGTTATCTTCAAACCTAATTCAATGGTATTTGATTTTATTCAATTACTACTTCTTCTCTTTTATAACAGCAGTTTGGTATACATTGGAATTTTATTTTTACCACTGGACAGGAGGAGTTTTCTCAGCATTGCCATCGTAATAAAAAATTAAAAAAAAACTGCATATATTATAACTCTTCCTTTCTGTATAACCAAAACAAGTATTTAAAACAAATATTTATGACTATTTTGTATAGAAAAAATATAATATTTAAGATAAGGATTTTTAATTATTATGGAAAAAAATATGTTGAAAGTAATTACAGAAAAGACAATAAACTTACAGACCCAACTTAGTAACAGAATCGACTGGATAGATTTTTTCGGCCAATGATCCATCAACTTACTTAATTTCCTAATTTATGAAAAGGAAATATGAGTCAAACGCAACCAATGATGGGATGGCAATCTAAAATGTCCTACCAGACCTCACAAGAGACATCCCAACGGTACACGTAATAAAAGCAGTCAAATTTACGCGCCTTCATGAGCGTAGAATCAAAAGTCCACCTCATTTCCAGTCCAATTTGTCCCCTTCAAATATTCGCTCAAAACAGTTTCCTCTCACTTTCCTTGCTTCCGACACAAATCTCAACCCCAAACCTCACGGAACCAACTAAACTACTGTCGGCTTCAGATCTACACCCCTTCCCATTTTCACACCCAAGATCCAAACTCCAATCTTTTGTTCAAGTCTCAGCTTCTCAACTCTTCTGGGGACTAAGGTAATGGAGTCTGAGCTACGTCGGAAAAGAAAAAGAGAGTTTAGACCTAATGCGAAAGTGGGTTTTGTGAGGACTTTTGTTGTGTGCTTGTTTTTCTCTGTCTTTCTCTTGTTTGTTTCCTCCCATCGGCCTCTTTTCCGTGATGGGCCTTTCCGGCCAGCGCTTAAAGTTGCAACTTTATCACTCTTGCCAAGTAGGCTAACAAGAGAGTCTTTTCAAGTTAGATCGTTGCCGTTGATTGTGGAAGATAGAGTCTTGTTGGAAGACCACTTGTTGTTAATCGTGTCGAGTAAGATCAACCCACGTGAGAACATAGAGTGTGTGTACTACAGATTGTTGGATGCTTCTGTTGAGCAGCTTGATCAAGTTGTTGTGAGACCTTCTATGTCTGTTGATGAGTATCATGAGGAGAAATCGTCTGTGAGGTGTCAGCTTCCGGCGAGGAATTATTCAGCAGTCGTGGACTTGCGGCGGTCTGGTCAGTCGGCGGAGGGTGTATCGTATTCAAGGGTTAATCAAACTACGGTGGTCCCGTCTTGGGATAGGGTAGTTTATGAGGCGATTTTGGACTGGAACACGGCGGTTGTTTTCGTCAAAGGGTTGAATCTACGACCTCATAAAGAATCGGAACCAACCCATTTCAGGTGTCATTTTGGTTTGAGTAGTTTTGATAAAGACGGAGGATTTGTGTTCACAACTGAAGCTGTTTCAGCTGCGCAAGAAGTTATAAGGTGTTTGTTACCACGTAGTATCAGAAACAACAGCGAGAGGGCCGAGGGCATTCGCGTTACAGTGAGTAGAGTCGACACCAACGAACATTCTGTTATTAAGCCTCTGCCCTCTGTAGCTAAAGTTTACAGCAGTAAAAGCAATGACCGGAAAAGTTCAAAGCATGCGTACGAGCTTTGTGCTTGTACAATGTTGTGGAACCAGGCAGCATTTATGAAGGAGTGGATTACGTACCACGGCTGGCTTGGGGTTCAACGTTGGTTTATCTACGATAATAATAGCGACGATGGGCTTCAGGAGGTAATCGATGACCTTAATCTGCAAAACTATAACATTAGTAGGCATTCTTGGCCTTGGATTAAAGCACAAGAGGCTGGTTTCTCGCATTGTGCTTTGAGGGCAAGGAACGAGTGCAAGTGGCTAGGATTTTTCGATGTGGATGAGTTTTTCTATTTCCCTCAACACAGAGACAGAGGAGAAGATATGCCAGGTCAAAATTCGCTAAGAGCCCTGGTGGCCAATTTCACTGATTCGCCAAAATATGCAGAGATAAGAACAACCTGCCACAGTTTTGGGCCGTCTGGATTGACCACAGCTCCATCTCAGGGCGTGACTGTAGGGTATACTTGCCGGCTTCAAGCTCCTGAGAGACACAAATCTTTTGTGAGGCCAGACCTCCTTGATACGAGTCTTCTTAATGTTGTGCACCACTTTAAATTGAGAGGGGGTTACAGGTATCTGAATGTGCCCGAAAGTAAAGCTATGGTGAACCATTATAAGTACCAGGTTTGGGACACTTTTAAAGCCAAGTTCTCTAGAAGGGTTTCTACATATGTTACCAACTGGCAAGAGGATCAGAACAAGGGTTCAAGGGACAGAGCACCTGGTCTGGGTACTGAAGCCATTGAACCAGCAGATTGGCGGAGAAAGTTCTGTGAAGTTTGGGACACTGGCCTTAAGGACTTTGTTTTGGCTAATTTCGCTGATGCTGCAACAGGGTTTCTCCCCTGGGAGATGTGACTAACTGCATGTTTGGAGATCCTTGTAGGCTAGGTCCACGCGTAGAACGGAGTAGACATAGGAGCGACTATTGATTCTTTTCATTTTTTCACCTTTTCTTCATTTTTTGATTGTGCAAATTGCATAATTCTTACACATTTGTAAAGTTCAAAACATGAAATAATTCTTTTTTTACCGTCTCAATGCTTACCAACTCGCCAAGGTTCCTGTTTTTCTTGTTCTTGCAAGTCCATCACGAATCACTATACAGAGTTATTTGACAGAAGCAGGAACTGAGAGAACCTTATTGGCAATAATCTCAATCAAGAAACTTGATTTATCAATTCTTTCAATTGTAAATGGCAAGCTATATGTTGAAACTTGGAGGAATAATCAGCGTTAGCAATAAGGAAGCGCATCAGATCGTAAAACAGACCTTTCCATTGCTTATAAAACCAGTGAACCAGCGATTATTAGGTCTTTCACTTCCATGGCATGTCAGGGATACTATGTGTTGAGTATTTATCAAAAATTCAAAAATGGTGTTATGATTAAGAGGATTGATCTTTTCTCCAAAGATAAGTCAAAAATGTTATTACGGGTTAAATAATAGATACATTGCTTCTTGATTATTTCCATTCACTTATTTGTATATAGATTTATTTATACTATAATCCTATAATTAGAATCTGTATGTCCTGCTCTGCCTTAACTTTGCTTGTGGTTCTTACAACTAGTTTTTGATTGATGTAATGGTTTTTTCTTCTTTCTTAGCCATTGATTCATGGATGAAGGCTTCCTTTTGCTTTATAAAGTCATAACCTGATGCACTAATTCATACCCTAAGATGAATGCTACTTCAGGTGCACTAGTTCATACTCAATAAAATGGGTTATAATTCACGATTAGTTGGCATCGCCAATAAAAGGTAAGAAGTGAGGGGTCGGGAAGACTGTTGAATGCTTGTAGTCTATTATTTGAATGTCTTTTTATAACATTTTAATAAGTGGGAAATTCATAATACATTTTTTTATCATTAGTATTATGATATATTTAAATTATAGTTTTCTTTATAAACTTTGGTTTTGTTTAAGTTTGCAAGACTCCTTTTCTAAAACCAAGGGATGATTAGTGGCAAGTGATAAATGACAAAGCTAGTCCACTTGCTTATTTGAATCATGTATTGTCAATCATGCAGCTATATATAGGAGAACTAAAAGTATTAACATAATTTTGCAACGACTACCCAAAGCTATAAACGTGACGTATTCAACTAATACTACATTAAATTCAAATAATAGTTATATGGTGTGTTATTGTGGTTTAAAAGCCTCGTTAAGAACTTCATAGAATGAAAATAACCCAAGAAGAGGATTTTATGGATACCCTAAATATCCTATAAGTTTATTTTTTGATAACGTAAAATTATTTGTATATATGTTTAATGTTTTTCATATTAATAGTTAATTTTCTTTTAGATTAGAAAATGTGATTTTTTAAGTGGTACGATGACACATTTAGTGAGAGAGTTGTTGAAGTAATTTAAAAATTGAAGAAAGAAGTAGGTATGTTGAAGAAAAAGTGTCAGCGACCCATAATTGAATCACGTACAATATTAAAAATTGAGGAGCAAATAAAGCTAATAAAAGAATACATTATTTTGTTGACAAAAAAGAAAAATGAGTTGAAATTTATTTTAGCGATTATAATAATAGGGGTTTTGTGCTTATGGTAAGTGTTATAGTATGGTTTGTTACGGGGAAGTAGAACTAAATTGTAATTTTTTTTTTAAACTTGAATTATGAAGAATGAAAAATCTTCATTTGAACTAAGTTGTAATATATTGTACTTTGTCTTTATTGTTTTATTATTCATGAGGATGCCTTAATGATTCCTAATTAATAGTTATAAAAATCATCAACAAGTATATACAAAAGTAATTATATCACAAAAGGGATTGGATCTATCCGTTCATATACAAAAGTGATTGGATCTAGCCGTCCATATACAAAAATGATTAGATGAAATGACTAAAGTTACAACAACACATAGACAACATTAATGTATAGTCTGAGAATCAACCACATTGCTTCCCTTATTTGCACTTAACTAAGAAGGTTGATCAATAGTAATTGATTCATTGATGATCTCGTCCTCATTCCTTAGGTTTGTAATTGTTGGGAAGTGATGGTAGGTTGTCCTTTGAACCTTAGACTTCTTGGTTCAAAATACAACTTGAATGAATGCTGATCAACTTCTCCATACTTCTATTTACTATTATGCAAAGAGTTAGCAATCTACAAACACATAACAATATTCATTTGTGAAAGTTATTAATAATGTGATGAATTGACATATATTCATAGTATTGCAATGTTGACTCAATACGACAATATGTTCAACTTGTGAAGAGACCTCAGAGATGACCTGATAAATATGAATATCATTTTTCGATTGATAATCAAAGATTGTCATAAATGATCATTAGATATATAAAGCAATACATAGTATTCAAAATGAGATTTGATAATCAAATAATGTTTTATACCTGTGAAGATTGTTAAGCAGGTTAAGTTGAGCCTTCATTCTTACATTTTTCTAGCATTGTGGCCAAAATTGCCACATTTTCTACACTTTTGTACTTGATCCTTTCAAGTCAATATGTTTGGAATGTTCAATTTATTAGGCTCATTTACTCCTCTCCTTTAGCTATTTTAGGACTTCCTAGCATAATTCTTTTGGGTGGGGGTTTATTGCTTCTATATCAATAGTAAGCCAGAAAATTGCATCTTTAATAGGTTGCGACACATGGTCATACAATGTCAGGAATTTGGATTTCTTACAACAATCATCTACAAATGCCTACGATCATTGCTTGAAATGATGAACAACACTTACAACATGCTTACAAAGATATCTATAAAGATTCCATGTTCGATAACTACATAATTGGTGTCTACCAATCCTTATAATATGCTTGTCATTACTTTAAATACTTCATATGCTCCATCACCATTCTAAACTATTATCCACTACATTGCGTGTTTCTTATTCTTATTCAATTTCTTCATAATCCTGGGTACAATTTCTAAATTGTAACCATGTACAAATTATTTCCTACCTGTATGCCTCTTCATTACCATGATTCTAATGGTTTCAAGCATGCAGATCCAAACTTCATCCCTAATCTTCAATGTGTTGCCACATCAGATAGATTATGCTTAATACTAGTACTAGGTCTTCATAATGGTTCACCAAGGTCTTCTTCACTTAGATATTTATGACTATCAATAAAACTATCACAATCCATCAAGTCAATTTCAACTGGTTGGTTGTCATAAAAAATGTCAACTTATATAAAGCCCTCATCCCGTTCTCTATCATGATCATCTAGCTCTTCATCAAATCCTACATCAACTCCTTCGTCCACCCTTTCACCAACTCCTTCATTAACTCATACACCAACTCCTTCGTCAACTCCTTTACTAACACCTTTGTGAACTCCTTCACCAACTCCACTAACTCCTTCACTAGCTCAATAACTTCCCTCTTCACCCTCACTATCTCCATCCTCTCTTCTAATTATAGGCAATATCTCAAGGGCAAAGATTGGGGTGTCTAACAATTGAGTTACATAAACATCAATCATTTGGTGGATTTTCATGAGGTTAATGAGCCTTAAAGAACTTTGATTTGATCCAATCAATCTCAATGACTCGCTATTAAAAACCGAGTACACTATAATATGCCTTATGTACTTGAAGGTATCCTAACCCCTTTTTCCATCTCACATATTTCCATGTAGTTAACATAATCAAGGTCTACTTTATCAAAAATACTTGTTTGTCTGTCAACATATTTCAACTTTGATTCTACTACGAGCTTCCAACATAAAACAACCTTGTACTACCAAATTGGACCATCATACACCTGTTCATAATAAAAGAGAAATAATTATAGCCAAATCAAAAGGAATATTCACTTGAATATAGCCTAAACATTAACATAGTGTATTAAAGAAATAAAATTATCCTTAAGCTTGAATGCTTAAGAAAGCAACTTTTATATGCTACTCATCACATTAATTTTCTTTAAACTTCAAGATCTTTATCGAATACTAAACAATTTTCATGATATATAAAACAGAGCATCAACAGAGATTAATTATCTCTAAGCTAATACTCTTCTTTTAATCTTTTATGTCATACCACAAGAATTTCAACCTTGTTCCTAGTTTAAAATGAAAAATTGTTTATTAATTGCTATGCCAGATGGAAAATTATAGAAACATGTATGGTTGGTTATTAACTATCTTGTTTGCCATCATCCTCTATGTCAACAAAAATGTCATTCTGTTACTCCTATTTTTTATCTTTTATTTTTGGATTCAAAGTGCAAAACATCAGTTCTTAAGATTAGTATTTCATCTTTCCACCAGTTCTGGGTCATGGAGGGGTCATTGCACTAGCTCTCTCTATTTTTGTTCTCGTTAGTTAATAATTAAGAAAATAGAAGAAAACTAGAGGTAGGAATAGCCTAATTGCATGTAGGAAGGTGCTTGACATATACTCTATATTCATAAGAGTTAACTCATATGTTTCTCACTATAATCGTTGCACTTTAGCACATATTGGCATATCAAATTAAGAGTAGATTTCAAGACTTCATAACTAAAAATAAAGATATATTTGCTAATGTTACTAACAAAATAAGAAAAAGATAAGTTCTTCCAAACAAACCAAGAATAAATTGACATAGGACCATCTTTTGAAATGTGAAGGACCATATACATTATCATTTTCAAGTTAAAACAGACGCTTTTCTACTTTAATTTTGAGTCATTTTCTCATTAAATCGTTTACCCAAAATACATAATGAGTTACTTAAGTTAACATTATTACTTTTTTGCCAGGGCTATATCTAGTTAAGATGGGCATAACTAGATACCCATCTTATATCTAGTTACCTTTTCCCAGCAATAGGAAACATGGCGGCATTCCTTTTTTGCCAGGGCTATATCTAAGTTAAGATGGGCATACAGTTCTGCCACATCGTCATGATTACAGGACATGCGGGACAAAC
>JANZXV010000003.1:10959248-10970801 GCA_027576455.1 Erythroxylum roigii
ATTGTCCACCTAAGAAATTATTTTAATTAATATTAAAATAATAGACTTGAACGAAAGCAAAAGACAAAATCTAATCTTCTATTCCCCAATCTTTTCCTCCATCGACTATTGGGTTCCTTTTCAGAGCTAGGATTCTCTTTCCATTTTTCTTTGTCTTATTTATTTACGTGAGTTTAACATGAATCCTGCGTAAATAGACGACTGAGATTCATAAAACAGAATAAAAATAAGATAAAATAGACAGGATCCATTCCGTCCGCTGTGTCCCTCCCTTTATTTCTACGGAGACCTCCATTCCGTTCTTCCTTCTACTGTGTCTTCGGTGTAATCTTTTCCTTCCCTATAGGCAGGCACTAGAAGTAATGTTGTGCTTTCATATACGCACTAGATCGTAATGTTGTGTTTTCTTTGAGTACCAATTATTTCATAAACTAGAACTAATTTAATTTACTGAAAGTAACCTTTACAATATTGTAACAATTACAGACAAACCTTGAAATTTAGAAACAAGAAGCTGACAAAAGCTTGTCGATTAGTGATAATAAGTCGACCAATGCCAAGAAATTTTCCTCACTCTTATTTTACCTTTACGGCAGCTTGCATATAATTCAACAGTAGCAGCGACTGCAATGCCTTAGATCAAGCTGTTGTAATCAATAAAATAAATAGCTGCTTGTTTTAATTTCGTTAGACTTCAAAGAAGCTAGAACTTTTATTTATCGTTGTTTCTATTCCTGTTAATGTGTTGGAAAGTGATATATTGTTATGTTTCTACTTCTGTAGGCATTCAGGGTAAAATGAGGGATTATCAACTTGCTGGTTTGAATTGGCTTATAAGACTTTACAATAATGGGATAAATGGAATCCATGCAGATGAAATCATATGTATTAAAATCTTGTTAGAAATCGGCTCTTATATTTTCATCCGACTTCATTTGGTGCTGCAGTCCATTATTGTTATGTTATTGGTTTATGTACCTTTGTACGTCATGAAATAATTGGTTATTAACTCTTGTTTTTACTTCCAGGATCTTGGTAAAACTTTACAAACAATCTCACTCCTGGAGATAAAAAAAGAAGAAGGGATAAATCCTTCTCTGCAGCATGACTTTCAATCCCACCATTAATCATCAAGATTGTAACTTAACTCTTGCCTATATGTAATGGCTCATTTTAGGCAAAAGCAATCTGTTTTGGATCTCTTTTCTTCTTTTCTTCTTTTGCGTTTACAAGAACCGTAGATTCAGTCCCTCCTTGATTCTCAATCCAAATAAAAAGATAGGTAAGGAGAAAAAAAGGTAAAGGGTTGGAGTAAAAAGCTAGACTAGATAGCCAGCTTTTGATTTCTGCTTTCAAGAGAATGGAGAGCATATGACTTCGTTCCTTACTATTTACTCACTTAGCTCTGTCATTGTTCATTGATACAACGAGACAGCAGAATCTCATGCGATTCCTGACAAGTTTGAGCTGGGCCAAAGACCAAAACAGAGAAAACCCCGCAAAAGAATCTAAGAGAAAAGGACTAACAAACACAAGATGCAAGCAACCACCTTTATTATTTCCATCACGACTACCTTTAATTGCAATTGGCGGATTCACTTTAGTTTTAGGGAACTCATGCCCGGCTTTTCGATAATATCTCCAGAAGAAAATCATATCAACCATACCAT
Organism: Erythroxylum roigii; assembly: GCA_027576455.1. Lineage (NCBI taxonomy): Eukaryota > Viridiplantae > Streptophyta > Magnoliopsida > Malpighiales > Erythroxylaceae > Erythroxylum > Erythroxylum roigii. The sequence continues at coordinate 10,960,919 of JANZXV010000003.1, forward strand.
GTAAGTGAAAAGTCGAAACAAATCAAAGCCAATAGATGACTGATTTCATAGATAGAGAGAGGTACATGTCCCGCTCCCCTACATGCATGGCTGCTAATTCCTTCCTTCCTTGTTATTTTGTTTTCTTCCATTCTCTAAAACCCTATTTTATGTATGCTGATTCTTCAAAAACCAAAGCGCAACTTATACATCTCGAGACATCCCTCTCGATACTCGTATATTTTGCACTTAAAGAAGGGAAAAAGACCGACTCGCGCAAACATGTTAAAGAAACTCTCTTAGTTTTTTCGAAAGACTGCCTAATGAGTTAACAATCTTTGATTCTTTTCCTGTGTAACCTTTTGAGCTCAGTTTGTATCTGATACGCTTCCTTTTCTTTAACTTTCTCGCCAACAAACACCTTCAACTTCACAATTTATGTAGTAAATAAAGTCTCTTGCTGGGATTCCGTGGTAAGATCAGGAGCAGTCTGCAATCCAATCCCATGTACAAAGAATGCAACAAAAATGGAAGACATCATTTGTCATCTTTTTTTCCACTTATGCATGTCCACAACCTGTGAAACTCCGATAACTAAGCTCTTCCAGGAGGTCTTGCAGCACTTCCAGCTCTCCTGAAATTATCGCAGAAAAAACATAGAAAGAAAATACCCTGAAGTTAGGTGAAAATTCATTTCTATTTCATAAAGATGCCCCTTGCAAGTTGCAAGTACAATAAATTTTCAGTTACGTGTAGCGTATCTGAAACTGTAAAGACTTCATCCAAATTTAGACTAGAGAAGAAAGCTTTCAATATCCCCTGCCAAGAAAAATACAAATTTTGTTTCAAGAAAGTTTGATGAAGTCTTTACAGTTTCATAATTTAGCCTCTGTAGCTATCAAATACGCACAAATTCCTCCTATCTGCCCATATGGTATCTAAGTTTTGATTGATTATGTTGATTTATAGTTTCAACATTTGATATTATAAGAACATTCTGGGTGGCTATACTATTAGCTTGATGATACGTATATCTATCATCAGCAGGGGCGGATCCAGAAAGTTTTTCCGGTGGGAGCAAACAAAAATTTCAGTAGGGGCAAAGCTTCAAAAAAAAATTTTGTGGAGGCAAAAACAAAAAAAAAAAAAATTTTACATAAAATTTTAGGAAAATTTTTTGGGTACCCCCACTGTGTATCCGTCACTGATCATCAGGGCCGGCCGAGCAAGGCAGCCTGGGCACCCGCCTAGTGCTTATTCTCCTAAATAGTAAAATATAGCCTATTTTTAATCTTATAAAAAAGTAAACAAAAAAAATCATATTTTGCTTTTTTATTTTTTATATATAGGTGTTAAAAAAATAAAAAAAGGGTCCATTTTTTACTTTGCTCAGAGCCTATAAAATACTAAGATCGGCCCTGACTATCATTGGTTTTTGTCTAATAATATCTTGTGAGAAGAACCGAAGAGAAGAACAGAAGGAAAAAAAAAAGGCACCATCAGATCAAAAGGTCGCTGAAGGCCTCTCGTAAATGTGATTTACATCAGAAAATGCACATAGCTTTGAATAATCATGGTTAATGGTGACGGAATAAAGTGAAGCGATAGACTTTACTTCAGTGGGGTTTTAAAGACATCTTTATATTATGTTACCATAATTTTTGCCAAGGATAGGCCTGGAAACGGATTCAATAAAACAGTTAAAGCATGAAACCCTGCAAGTAGTGTTTTCCCTTTTTCCTATGCCATTAACTCCTCGAGCTAAGAGAACTGCCTTCCGAAATTTGATTAATAGTTATTACACTATTTATGGGCTTTATACAACAATTTGAAGAGCTTTATTATACCAGTTCTTAAATTATGTGGTAACTGGTAACAGGCTGATTTCTTAGACTACATGTGAATCAGTGTCTGATATGTGTATCTTTGAAGTGGTAAGGATTTTAAATAGTCTTATACATTTCGGGACTGGCAAGATATTGGACATTATAGAGACATGAATAAGACCCACATCTATGATGTAATAGATGAATAGACCACGAGGTAAATAATCAATTAAGGTAACTGAATTTCAATAATAGTTTTATATGGTAAAATTAAAAAATATGCATATAGCATTTGCTAAAGAATAAACAAATTATGCATGAAGAAGTAAGAATACTTCTCATTCTACTTGATGGATATATGAATGGAAGAGTTACTTGTTCATATTTCCTTTCCTGACATGAAAAAACGAACATCGTCAACAAGGAGACGAATTGTGCGTACCTGTTGTGAATAGGATCCGGTCCATTAGGAATTCTTCTCTTATTCATGATGTAACTCAGATCCTGCTCTGGAGAATGAACAAGTTTGTCTTTTCGCATCATCTGTTCGTTTGCAAAACTTTCAGAGGACTGGATCCTTACAGCCATAGTTTTGCCGGCTCCACTTTGCAGACTCCCAACTAACAAAAGCCACACAAATCCCGCCATAGGAACTGGCCCAAGAAAAACCTTGGAACTACCCATGTTTCCTCTTTGTCGACCCTATATTTCTTATATATATAGATACAGTGCAAAAGATGCCTTGTATATAATATGGGATATAGATCAAACTGGCACAGTAGTCATTAGGGTCTACAATAGGTATGGTGTTTCATGGGCTATCATTAAGAGAAGATCATCTGGAAAAGAAACAAGGAGAAGATCATTTTGAGAAGAAAAAGGATGAGCCAGGGATTTTGTTGGACAGTTCTTTTTACTTCCAAGTGTTAGGGTGGTTGGTTTTCTTTATAGGTTGGAGTGATTCTGTTACACTTTCTCGAACTTTGAGCTAGGGGAAGAAGCTTAGCTGGGTTCGAACATCAAAAGGAGGGAATCACCACTTTGCTTTATATCGATAGGGTCCCAAATACAGTCGTACTTACTACTGCTTTTCCCTTTTTGATTCGAGTATTTTCGTGTAGCCATATATATAATATCTAGTAGAACAAAGACCATAAGTTACGTACAACATGGTGAAATAGTAGTACAGCATTAATTGGAAGATAATCCATGTACATTTACAGGAAGTTGAAGAGATGCGATGGGCCTGGTGGTGAGTGCATACCTGCAATTGCTCCCTTAGTTGTCGGAGGATGATAAACTAGCAAGTAAAATTAGTACCTCTATGTATTTTTGAACTTAGCTTTTAAGTTGGGCGTGAAAGTTTATCAATGGAGATGCATACAAGTTCCTCAGAATGTTATCTGAGCATTAAAACAGAGGAAAGACTCAGAAAATTTAGCAAAATAAGAAGAGATAATGTTTATATGTGTTCAGACTTAACGGGAAGGGTGATATTTAACATCTTGCGAATTTTGAGGTCAGAAAAGTTTTGTAAACTCGAATTGCGAGGAAAGCTGCTTAAAGTCGCTCCTATGGAGTTATCTCTTTTGTTATAAGCTATATATTCTTAGCATATTCGATTCTCTTAAGAATATATTAGTCTCCTCCAATGATTGAAATCATCCGATTTCTTCCTTTTAGAATCGTGGTTAGGTCGCTCCATGTTGTTGGATTTTATCTGAGCAGAGGCTCGCAAGTCGCAAATGAATATTGAATATACGAATAATCATAATTGCTTCCATGTGTGCCGGAGAGACCAACAAAAGAAAAGAAAATTCTATTCCATAATCTCCACATTTCGCTTCCATTCACATTTAACCGTCTTGCATTGAGGACTTCTTAATTCATTATGATTAGTAAATGTGTTTCTGTACTTCTCCCCAATCTTATAATGCCAGCCTTTTCAGTTCCTCCAACTTCTTGCGATTGAGGTAATTTCATATTCATTCTTAGCCAAAGGAAACTTCCTATATAACTCAAAATTGATTCAAATGAAACTTCCTTTGTTAGTCATCTATAAAATAGTATCTAATCATTACATCCTTTGTTAATCATGTAATGTTCTGATTAAACTCTTTACCCTATCAATGTTTTTGGCAAATTTTTTTTGTCATTTGCGTGTTTGTATCAACATTTCAGCTGTTCTTTTACCTATCACATCAAAGTCATAGTGTTACTGTTTGTCAACCAATCAAAGCCATAACCATTTCACAAGATCGGCAACACAGGAGAGTGCCCAATTATCAAAGTGATTGTTATGATATCGATTGTTGCGATATTAATTATTCTAACATCTATTATCGCTTAAATAAAAGTAATATAGAAAAAAATAAGAAAGTAAAAATATAAAAGTTTATGATATTTGACTAATTTATATGACTATGTCGCAATTCTCTACCTTTGACTTGAATTCTCCAAAGCCTAACCAAAAATCACTCTCTACCTTTACAAACTTTTAAGGGCTTCAAGCTATAAGCATTCACCAAGTCCAATTTATACTTGAACTTTTCTAAGTGCAACAACTTTATTAATATGTTAACTATATCTTACCAAGTGTGAATTTTTTCAATAGAATATGACTAAGTGTAGTTAATTTTTCAATTTTGTGAAACATTACATCCTTCACCATAGCTCCTATTTGTCTATTTTTCTCCTACTTTTTTCTTCCATCCTTATTATTGATGGTAAGAGTGTACACTATTGAGTCTACTTAACCATATCTCCTTGGATGCTTGACAATCCTTCTCACTCTATCCTTGGCTATAATGTGTTAATGCTTTCTTCTTGAAATTATTCTATCTCTCCAACTAGAGTTTTTAACCCCTTAAGCATCTGTCATAGGCTATTTTAGTGCCACCTTTGAATTAGTACTTCTCACTATTGACCCTGTCACAATCTTTCTATATGATTGTCTTAATATATATTGCTCTCCAAATATTATATCCTTAAAAGCTATCCTAGGCTTTTTACTAAGCGCACAAACTTTTAAATTTACTTTCTCACATTTGTCATCCTTCAATAAGCTCCTTTTATAAAGTTTGGTCATTTCTTTCACTAAGATGGTTCACCCACATGTGTCATACTCATTATGTTCTTTCTTCTATAAAGATTAAGACAACCATCGATCTTATTTCTATCTTTTCAATTAAGACATAAATGTCATGTTGTAAATTTTCTTTCATCACAATCAACACACCCTTAACCACCTTAAGTCACCCATTTTTAGTAGAAAGCTCATACCCTTAACCCTTAAGAGTACCTATAAAAATTAGATTCTTCCAAAATTTAAAAACATATCACGCATCCAATGTTGTAATAATTCCATCATGTATCTTAATTTGCATTGAACCATTGCTTTTAATAGCACGCTCTCTATTATCACCGAATTTGATAGTATTACTATATTCTTTAATATAATAAAATTAATCCTGATTGAAATTTGAATGATAAGTGACCCTAATGTCTATCACATATCGATTTATAGATTCATAATTTCTCATTATTAGAAAATTAATGCCTCTTCCATCCTCTTCATCAGAACTTTCTTATACTACAATAATACTTGCCTTTTCAACTAAACCGTTTTCTCGTTTCTATTCTTTCACTATGGAAAGTCCCTTTTAAAGTGTTCTTTAACTTTACAGTTAAAGTATTAAACAACTTTTGGATCATGACTTACTTTAGTTTTTAATACCCTTTTCTTAGCTCCTTCTTCTACTAACAACTAGATCTACATCTGAACCACCTTCATCTGTATCGGAGACCTTTTTATTTTCAATTATTTAGACTATATAACATTCTTCACATTAGTGACATAAATAGTTTCCCTATTATACAACATGGTATCAATAAAATTCTCATATGAAATAGAAAGAATTATAAAAGAATTATGGCTTTGTCCTTATCCTCAATTTCAACCGTAATACCTTGTAGATAAAACATTATATGATTAAAATTATCAATCTTTCATTTGCATACTTTTGATATATTTAAGGTATATAACTGTTTCTTTTAATATAAATGATATGTAAATGATCTCTTTTGATACTTAATTTTAATTTGTTTTCACAATAAATCAGTAGTTATTTTATTAACCACCTCTCTCAAGACCTTGTCTCATAAACTTAATAATATTAAACTGTGCATCTTTGACAAGATCTCTTTTTTCTCCGATGCTCCTAAATTATCTAGTAATTATTCTTCTCCTTCAATGTTGTTTTGCATCCCAAATTAACTAAAATGCCTCTCATCTTCACCTTCTATGGGGTAAAATTACTTGATTTATTAAACTTTTCACTATCAAACTTGTGAAGAGGAATCTTGACAACAAACCATAGATTTGTAAAGAAAATCTATGCTTTGATACTAATTATTATGATATCAATTACTTTGATACCTATTATCAAGCAAACAGAAGCAATGTAAAAAAAATAAAGAAGCAAAAACACAAAAAATTACGTGATTTGGTCTAATTATCTAACTTACATCTACAAATAAGGAGGTGAAATTCTTTTATTAATGTGAGAAAGACGATACAAAGAGAATTGATGACTACAACCCTATACAACCTTCCAAAGATTCCCTCTAAAGGTTCTATCTTAGATCTTTTAAGTTCTTTACTTATAAAACCTTATCAAACTACTTATAGACTAGGGTTACCTATAAGAAGTCTAATTATAGTGAAACTTTACTACCATAAAAATCTAAGGTCACTGAGACTTTATTTTCATAGATGTCTAGTGATATTAAAAATTTATTTCACTATAAGTCTATGGTTAGTGAAATTCTATTTCACTATAATTTGAGGCATATCTTATAGTCATAACTCTTTCAATAGTTCTTATTCTTGACATATGTTTCCTTTAATTTAAGGTGTTCTACATCTTTCTCTTCCATTTTAAGACATTTAAATATCGAATAAAGAAACAAGTAGTTTATATAGTCACTTTTTCGAGGTTTTTAAAAAAAAAGAGGTTTTGTGAGCACACTGTGTCTAATCCGAAAAGACTAATCCTTCTTCTACTTTCATCTTTATCCTAATTTACTTATTTAAAAGGATAGTTCAATTAGTTTTAATTCAAATATGTTCCAAAAGTTTTCAAATGCGTTAGTAACTTTTTAAGACTTGTTTTGGTCTAATTTGACTAAATTTGTTTTTGTTTTACACCTTTAATTTTTTGGATGTTTACACCATTATGGAGAAACTTGATACAGTTAATTCTATTAATATTTTATTTAAGAATATTGATTACATGTTATGGGATTAGAAATATCCAATCTTTTATGAGATTACTAGCTATGATGTAATGTTATAGGTGATGTTATTGAACACATTAAGAAGCAATGAGAAAATCTTGGAAATTTCAAGGAATGCTTGAAATAATAGGATTGTAATAATCATTAAATTTTTATATGGTTTTACTACATATATGAGCTGACAGTCAAACGATACTTTGATCATTTTAAAACTACAAAAAAGGTTTGGGATATGCATGCTAAATTTTATTCCATAGATGATGTTGCTCATCATTTTTAGTTACAAGAGCGATTGCATCATTTCAAATAAGAAGATAGATAATATGTATTTGATTTATAAGCTATTTAGAACCAACATGCTAACTCTGATCCAAATGGCACGATCAAAGAGATATTGAGTTGTATGCTCAACAAAAAAACCTTATGAATATAATGAAATTTTGAATGCACCTTTGTTTTGAATTTCAACCAATATGTAGATATCTTCTACATTGTGATTGATTTCCCTAAATAGAGACAATTATGACTAAGCTTATATCCAAGTATACTAGGTTGGGTACATTAAAATCTCATTGTTCCTTTAACAATGTCTTAACTATTGTAGGACTTGTAAGTTCTCATCCTCTAAGGAAGGACAATTGTAAGTGTTGTGAAGAACCTGAACATTGGATAAATGAATGTTCAATCAAGCCACCAAAAAAGGATCCTAAATAAAAGTCTGGTAAACAATAAAGGTCAAAACAATCCTCTTTCACTGTCACAATAACTATGGATTCCAATAAGCCTTATGAGTATAACCTTATTGCTCTTCTTATTCAAATAGATATCAAAACCCTAAAATAGACACTTCTTTCTTCTCAATCTAGTAATTCTAAAACCTTAATCCTTGTCTATCATATGAGTTATCAACTCTTCTTAGTATCTTGATTTTATATTTTGAAATTATATTAGCTTTTTTTGTCTTCGTTTTAAAAAAATAGTCAATCAATTTTCCATGCATCCACTATACACAATGTTGATAAATCCTTATATATGTTAGTCATGTTGGCATTATGTTTATGTTTAAGCTTTCATTACTAACTACCCTTTTAATTCTAAAATTGTCACTTGATCTAGTCGCTTTTGGTCGATTATGTAATTTTTGGTCTTTATGTTTAACTTTTAAATCATGGTTGTCATATGTAGGATCCAAAGTGGGGAAAATACTTAGGATAAGACATAAGGAGAGGCGATTGTTTGAGCTTACGTCACTTTATTTACCCTTGAGTCAATAAAGTTATGGTGCCACAATTACAACTTAAACTTGCTCTCCTATATTGATCATGTTTGTTTTCAACATTTGAATCCTTTAATTTCTACTAGTTTGTTACGATTTATTAAACAATAATATGTTAATTGTTTATCTTATCAATTAGTCAAACATCAACACTTTACCTTTCAACTATAGTAATTTTGAGTCATCTACTCATTTTGATTTAATCCATTATGATATTTGAGAATCTTCTTCCATTCCTACTAGGAGAGGTCTAAAAATATTTTATCAATGAATTTTCTTGATATATCTTGATTTAACTGACTTGCATGATATATATGGTCATTTTGGCTTAAATGATCGGAACTAATTTTTTAAAAACAATCAAAGTCTCTAAAGTTAATAATGCCATAGAATGTAAGGATAATTCATTCCTTTGTCTATTTTCCCAATATGGTACAGTCCTTCATCACTCTTATCTAAGTACATCCCAACAAAATGGGGGAGTTGAGAGGAAACACTTGTACATTCTTGACACAATCAAGGCCTTATTCATTTCTTCCTCCTTTCTTGAGTGTTTTTAGGGAGAAGCAACTCTTACTTATGTTTACACTATCAATCATATTCCTTATGCTGTTATGGTCTCATTTAGTAACCAGTAATGAAAAATCGAAATAAAAAATGAGAATGAGAATGTAAAACGAGAATCAGAATGAGAATAGAATTACTGATTATGTGAATTTCGTATGGGATTAAACAAGTTAACAGCTATGCTAGTATTTGATATCAAATATTATGAATGATAATGAGAAAATTTTAAACTTATATTTAGTTATTGTATAATTTATTTTGTAAATAGATATTTAAAATATTTTGTATTTCATAAATAATTAATCAACAAAATTTCAATGATTTATAAAATTAATAACTTTTAAATAATTTTATAATAATAATAAAAAAAGTATTAATAAAATAAAATAAAGTAATTGTTAAAGAAAATAATATAAAAGATCCTAATAACTAATATATGATTATTATTATAATATTTATGAGAATATTTGGATAATATTTTGATAATAACTTGATAATATTCTAATAATCTCTTATGTTATGTTTATGTTATTTTTTAGGGATATTTAACATAAATGATATCTCCAAATCTCTAGATATGTCACCTTTTAGGAACGTAGCATATTATCATTCTTTTCTTCCTTCCAAGTCTCATCCTCTAATTCCTTCTTCATTGATCCCTTTATTCCTGATTATGTTGACTATCAATTTTGTTTGAGTATATCCTTATTATAGGTTCTAAAGGAAAAAAGGACCAACTATCCCACTGAGGATCCAAGTCCCCCTAAACCATCATAGTTGTCACAACTTGTCAAAGAAACTAAACTACCTTCTTATTTGGAACCTTATAATATAAGTCTCTCTCATCTTAAACATTGTTCTATTAACTCAAACATCTTTTTCTATTATAAATTCAATAGCTATAAAAAGCTAATGCTAATATTTTGTGGTAGCAAGT
>JANZXV010000003.1:10970901-11003424 GCA_027576455.1 Erythroxylum roigii
TATTAACTCAAACATCTTTTTCTATTATAAATTCAATAGCTATAAAAAGCTAATGCTAATATTTTGTGGTAGCAAGTTATGGAACAAAAATTGCAAGCCTTAGAGAAAACTTAAACTTTGGATCTATTCTCACTTCTCACAAGTAAGACTTTATAGGTTGTAAATGTGTTAATAAGATCAAGGTGAAGGTAGATGATTATATAGAATGTTATAAAGCTTGACTTATTACTAAAGAATTTATTCAAGAGTATGATATTGACTATAAAGAGAACTTTATTCCTGTAGGCCATCTCATTTTTGTTCACAATCTCATAGTTGTTGCTACCATTATGAAATGGAAATTATTTCAAATGGATGTTAAAAATGTCTTTCTATATATTGAACTTTCTAAAAAAGTATATATGCTACCACCTTTATATTATAATCATCCTTCAGATACTATATTTTACCTTAAAAAGTTTCTCTATAGCCTTATATAAGTTCTTCGACTATGATTTACTAAATTTAAATCTATTTTTTCAATAGATTGGATTTATTTTTAGTCCATATGATAATGCCCTATTTTTTTGACAGAAATAGAGATTGTGTGCTCTTATTACTGTATATCGATGACATGATCATTATTAAAAATAACTTTAGTGATGTTTCTGAATTAAAACAGTACCTCATCCAACACTTCAAGATGAAAGATGTAGGACATTTAGCCTACTTCCTTAGATTAGAAGTCCTTTATAATGATTTAAGTTACTATCTCTCTCAAACAAAGTAAGCTATTGATCTCTTATCTTGCACAGGTATAAGTGACAAAAAAATTACTTCTGCCCCTATTGAGAGTGATGTTCATCTCTCACCAATAAACGTCAAACCTTTGGATGACCCTAACTTGAATTGAAAACTAGTGGAGAGTTTAGTATACCTTATAGTTATTCATCTCGACATAACCCGTATAGTTCACATTGTGAATCAGCTTATGACAACTCTCTAAACCACTCATTATATTATGGCGCTTCATATTTTGTACGATATTAGAGGTATCATATTTTGTGGTATTCAACTCTCATGATCCTCCTTCGATCTCTGCGCATACTTTCATACTGGTTGAACTAGAAATATATCCTACTAATAGATGCTTTAAGACTTGGTTTTGTTTCTTTCTTGGTGATTATCTTATCTTATAAAAACATAAGCAACAAATAGTTGTATCTTGTTCCAATATTGTAGCTAAATTCTAAACTTTTATCGACACAACTTTTAAACTCTTGTGGCTATTCATTAGTCACTGTAGTTTATTATATATGATGATCACAGTGTTATTTAAATTGTGTCATAAAATACAAATATATTAAGAACTATTATCACTCTATTTGTCATCATCTTCATTAAGAAACCACCTCCCCTATCTTTATATCATTCTGTGATCAAATGGCAAACATAATCACCAAAACTTAACTACCAACTCAATTCAATGAACTAATGAACAAACTCAAATCAATTTCATTCTCACCGTCTTTAATTTAAGGGGATATTAGTCAACCAAAATATAATATATTGATTGTTTAATGTTGACAAATATTATATAACACATTTAAATAATTAATTATAATTAATCTCTTGATTATTTACTTTATTTCATGTACTTATAACTGTATCCTTCTTGTACATATTCAATATGTATCTAGAGTTTGTCGCTCAATCCTCAAGAAAAGAAACTTTTTATGGCCACTGCAACGCATGCTAGAACCGACCTTTTTGAATTAAATATGACTTCGAGATCAAGGAAAACTAGAAGGAACAAACTATACTCGACTTTATGTCGTTTACTTAAACTCTCTGAAATTTAATGAGTAGCAGCAGCATGAAAAGAGATAAAAACATCATTTACCAAGTATGATATACATCGTGAAGTCCACTGTTTCTAAATAAAAGGAATCTATACTGCCAATGGCTGCGCATCGCATACTTCCTTTACAATTCCGGCCGGCATGGTCCAGGTATATATGCCCTACTCACTTGAACCACTCTTAGTTGGCACAGCAAATTTTAATTTGTATCTGTTATCCTGTTTCTGGGAGTGAGGGTATATGATCTAAGGCAGGGAATATGTAAAATTTAGTTATGGTAAGATATGCATGAATATAAATCAACAAGGAACTAGTTCCATTTAAAGACTGCTTTGATTAGGAGAATATATTGCAAGCTGAATGCCATGTCCGATCCATATGGCAAAAGCATATGGCACCAAGGCCTATGAATCTATGTAGAAACGTTAAAGTTAGGTGTTGCAAGAATCCAATGCTTTCTCAATGTAATGGCTTGTTATCGAAGGTACATATATATACTACTCATCCTCATAGATGCTGCCTTACGGGCGCATATCATGAATTCTTCTATTAAAGGTTCGAATTTGCTTTTAATATTTTTTTGTTTTGGTAAATTGCTTTTTTTTTTGCTTTTAATATTTTTGATAAAAGGTTAAATAAATTCTTAAGATTGTAATATTTATAAATTGATATTTACTGTTATTATTTATTCATGATTTTCGATAAATAAAATTTATGAATAACATCAAAATTATTGAATAATAAATATAAATAAGAATTTATTCATATAATTAATAAAAAGACTTTAAAAGTTTTATTATTAAATTTCATTAAATAAAAATTATTTTTAAACAGATATTAGTATTAAAATTATTTTATAGATTATAAAATACTAAATATTTTTTTAAATTTTCATAAAAATATTTGAGAATGAATTCATATAGCATTGAATCTAACACGCTATTGATGAAAAGATATGCATGTACTAGAAGCTTAACTGTGCATCGCACTTCTACATTGGGTTCAACGATCAGTTGATATTCCCACAAGTAAATATGTATAAATACCCAATTCCATTTACTGTATTTGATATGCTGACTAAAATCTAACTATGTCTTCCAGTCAAACCTTCAGGAATTTGGATCTTGACAAGCAAATGAGATGTTTGTAGATATTTCTGCTTTCGGATGTACTTGAAAAAGGGTCTAACAGTTGAAGAAAATAAAAGTTGAAAGTTGTGTAAAGGTCTTTGGGACAGATTATGGCATTTCACCATACAGAGAAAGCCAGAAAGATCAATTATTTCCCGTTATCTTGTTGTTTTATTAAAGTAATATGATTTCGTAAATTACAAAATTCTGCCAATACACCGATCGATAATCAAATTATTGCTTCTGATCATGCTTCCATATCTTTGATGTTTGTTTTTCTAAATGTTCTGATACTGAAGCAACGTGAATAACCTGCTTGAGGTGAAACGTTAAAAGTAAAAACTACTGCTTCATAGATTGCATCAAAGATATGGATTTGATTTAGCCATACTATTTCCTTTTTTTCCTTTCCTTACGAAGTCTTATACAGCCGTACGTCACAATATTCACACTCTATAATCTGCTAGCAAATTGGAATGATGCCTGTAATGTAAATACCTTCAATCAAAAATGTCCTCGACCCTAATCATTTGGATTCTTACGACATGCCTTTTCGATTTGGCGTGTCCAATCGTAGTTGATTATCTTCATAATCTCTGTAATTCCCCAGTATTCGAGCGAGGCTATGAAAATTCACACGCGCTGAATTTTTTTTAATCGGATTTGGTAACCAAAGAGATGTTGAAGGGGTCCTAGTTTTCATTAAAGTTTTTTGTTGAACTACCCCACAAATAAACTATGGTTTAATTACAGGCGTAGTAAAAAATAAAATTTTATAATTGAAAGATTAAAAAATATAAATTAAAAATAAGTAATTGAATCATTCTTATTTTAAATTTCTATAAAATTTTCTTTATCAATCATAAGCTATTCATTTATTCAACTTTTAATGATAATTACAAAATAGAGAAAAAAAAACTCAACTTTAGAGAAGAAAAGTTAAGAATATTAACTCTCTTATATATATTTTTTCTATTTATAGAAAAAAGATAAAATAATTTTTTTTAAATTAAACTTCTTAAATAAAATTAAAATTGAACTCTAATTATAAGTATAATAAAATTAAATATCTCATATTTAATTCTCGAAAATTTTTAAACTTTATAATTAAGTTTAACTTAATTTAAATTAATTTTTTAATTACACTTTTATATGTGACCTATAATTTTCCTAATATATGAGCAATAATTATAAATTAGAATTTCATAATTAGAATTAGATAAATCAAAACTTCTTTTAATTTATCTTTAATTCTTCAATTAAATAATTTGTAATCATAGATCAAGATTGATGTCTAATAACATGTTAATGTTATCCTAATATTATAAATATCAAAGTAGTTTGACTTAACATGTCCATAAATAGAGTATAGCATTAATGGCTTTTAAATCTAATCATATGCGTTCTCGCTAATTAGTGATTGATTTATAATTGATATTTAAAAATATCTTTTGAAATCTCAATTTACTCTTGCTAGAAAATTTCTTAAATCCCTACTATTTAAGAACAATAGAACATTCTCTCTAATTACTTTATAATGAAAAATCATATATTAATTTACTCAACTTTCTCCATATGGATTATACTATTTTCAAGTACTATCAATTGATCTATCATAAATAAAATAGGTCATAAGTAGCATCAAAATATATTAATTTTCACATGAGATACTTTTATAACCCCTAATGATCAATTATATAAATATTGTAATAAGGAAATTCAGAGATACATAAGTAATATTCTACTTAAGATCCTCATAATCAGGTTAGTCCAATGAATTACTTTTTATTAAGCACTGACATGTTTGTTTAAGTATTTCTATAATTTATGAGATAAATTACTTTCTTCGTAAGAAAGAAACTTAACATATGCTAGTTTTACCATTTCATTAATATCCCGTCTTGATGAAACTATAACTACAAATAATTTAGAAATAATATATAAATAAAAATTAAATATTATAATTATGATCTCATCATAATTTCAATTGTAAAGTAATTATTCCAAAAATTTTGTCTTTATTATTAAAACACCAAATGTAAATATTAAAATACTTAAAGATAAAGATTGCCTTATTAATTAAAATAATAATATCATACATAAAATTGCAACCAATTGATTGGCTGCAAAAGCATAAACTGGCAATCTTTTACTTGCATTAAAGCCAATTTTTTGTGTATCTAATACTATAACCAACCATATGTTAGTCTCTTTCGAGACAACAAATTGGTGAGAATATTTGCAAGATTCCCTTCTATGGGAACTCGCTTTAATGCTATGTCTTTCTACTCCACTATCTTTATGATCAAGTGAAACTTTCAAAGCATATGTTTGGATTAGTGTTTTAAAAATTGAATCGAAAGTTAAATTGACAAAATAAGAGGGTTAAGGTTTAAAAGATTTAATCAGCATAAGACTGTCATAAAATCAGTTAAATATTAAATGAAATTGAAGAATTTGAAATATTATTAAAGGAGACTGTCTTTAACTATCGAAGAACTTGTATTTTAATTTTAAAAATAAGACTGTTAAATAAAAACTAATTAGTTTATTTTAGTTTATAAAAATTGATTTATTTACAAAAATTGAACACTTATGGGTGTTTATTTTCATTTTTTTTTCCATTTCTTGTTGTGGTTTTCATAAAAAAGGAAACATCCTCTTAAAACATGTTTGGTTCATTATTGTTGCATTTTGCTGGTTTCAAAAAATAAAAAAAATCACAACTGTTTCATGGAAATAGAAAAAATACTTTTCCCTAATATTTCACAACGGGTTTTCGTGTATTCTAAAATAGTTTTTTCATAAAAACAATTTCTCTCTACACCGACTTCATCATCTGCATCTTCAGGGGTGTTGTGATTTTTCTGGCAATTTCTCTAGGTTTGTCTTTGTTTTTGTTGTTTGTTATTGTACCATATCTATGTTATTATGTTTCTATGATTTCTCCACGTATTTTTTGTTTGTGTGTGCTTTCGTATCTGCTTGACTTGCTATTGTTGTTACTTGTGTTTATCGCCTTTAGAAGATTTGTTGTCTTTACAGAACACAACGAAGTGAATTGAAGGATTTATTTTTAATTATGCTACAGTACCCATGCACATGTTACTGTAGCATTACTTGTTCTTCGTTTTTGTGATTTCTCCAGGTATCTACTGCGTTACTTATGGTTATCGCCTTTAGAAGTTCGTCATCTTTACAGAGTACGACACAAAGGGAATGAAAGGATTTATTTTTAATTATGCTACAGTACCTATGTATGTTACTGTAGCATTACTTATTATTAATTGTAGCTATCTACTAGGCGAGTGTTGCTGATATGACAACTCATAGTAATGGTAAAAGCAACTTCTATCTTTTCGCTTAAGTTCAACTCAATTTTTTCGCATTTGCTTTAGATATCGGCAAGCTTTTTGCTTTTATTCTAGGATTCACAGTTCGTTATCTTCTTTTATAGATGGTTCTTTTAATCGGTGCAACTCTTAGCTTGATTAGATATGGCATCCAATATTTGTTTCTCATTGGTCACAGGGTTTCCTCTCTTTCATATACTCAAATGTTTCTTCTCAATGTGATAGGAGGAAATAGTCTGTGTTGGATCAACATGGTCTGCAACATTGCTACTGCTCGCAACTTTGTCTCTAATTTTCAAATTGTTGTGGTCTTAATCACAAGATATCAAGTATTGAGTGCTAAAATTTAGACGATTCTTGTAGATGCTATAGTCCTTTGTTACCCTACAAAAATAGCTGAGATCTACCTTCTTTTAAATTCTATCTTGCCTATGATAATCTCTTTGATGGTTGACCTATAATTAAAGATTTCATTGTTGAAAATGGGAAGAGAATGAGAGTTAAATTCTTGGCATTGTTTGTTTTGACAATAGCCACAGGAATGTATACTGTAGATAGCAACTCAAGGTCCATGTCAGGTGGATAAAAATATATTTTTTATTGCTACAAGGTTGGAGTTATTATTTTTATTAGTAATATTGTTGATAGACCGATCATCATCAGAAAAATCTGAATTGCATAAAAAAAACATCGATACATTGTCGTATAAATTTGATAAACAGTTTAATACAATGTTCATTTTCAATTGTAAGCATTTTGTTTACCATCTCCACTTCCTTCAACATTTGAACTTTGTCAGTTGTTTCATGGTTGATCTTGTTCACGAACTTTCCGAAAAGATAATAATACCATGGAAATATCCTCCATTCATGAGAGCTCCTAAACAACCTAAAACTATAAGAACCATATCCCATTTGGTTGAGTACTTGAACAAACCAAAGAGACCAACCTGCTTTGGCGGCTCCTCATCATCTTCTTCCTTTTCACTATAATCTCCTTGTTTTTATCCTAGATCTTGAAAGGTGTCGGTGTTATTGAAGTAATTTTAAATGTTATGAGTGGAATTATTCTGTCAACTCAAGTTTTTCTTTTAGTAAATTTTTTGAATAAGTTATAGTGATATATATAATGTTTAATGTGTTAAAAACACATGTGCTTACATAAGATTGACATGCATCATGCATGTATTATGACCTTGCTTAAATTTACATCTTTATTTTTATTCTATCATTTCCATGCACTTGTATGCAGTTTAACATTTAATATCCTGTTGCATGTTATTTTGAACCATGTTTAGCATTTAATACTTTGTAGAAATTGTTGTGATTAATGTCATTTATATATGACTACATTTAGTGATGGAAGGTTTGAACAATATGAACAATTCCAATGATTGTATGGAAGTAAATGAAAAAGATGTGGTATGGAATGATACTATAGAGATGTATTTAATATCCTTGATGGTTGAAGAAGTGAAGAAGGGAAATCGAATGACTACTACCTTTTCCAAATCTAGTTGGAAGAATATTAAGACAGGGCTTCAAATGAAATTCAATAAGGAGTACACTAGTATTCAATTGAAGAATAAGTATAATGGATTAAGGGAGATTGAAGAATTTCAAGAACTTACTAAAAAAAAACAAGAATCAGTTACAACTCTTTCACTGGTGAAGTTAATGTTACAAATGAATGTTGGAAAAATCTATTTAAGGTAAAATATGTCTTTTGTTTTATTAATATATAATTTTATACAATATTCATTCTCATATTCCCTTTTCATCGTTATAGGTGCATAAAATGGCTCACAGATTCAAGAAAAAGGATGTAAGAAATTTTTAGACTTATGTCATATTTTTGGAGATACAACTGCAACTGGTATGCATGCACATCCATCAACTAAATCTCCATCGAATAGTACATAAGAGGAATATGGAAATGATGTTGATGAAGATCTCGTATAATGAAAAAGAAGATCAAGATAAAAGTTATCCATATAAGAGAAAGGAATCTCCTAAGAACAAGAAGGCAAAAAAGACACATTCTAACATTGTAGAAGAAGCCTTGCTTATACATGGTGAACAATCAAAAAGGAAGAATGATTTACTTGAGAAAAAACTGAGTGAAACATCATCCACTACATAGAATAGATCTCAAGAGTCTAATATAATGATGGAATGTTTGAATTCCTTAGATGATTGGGTGTTGACGATATGCAATATGGAAAAGCTGTAAAGGCTTTACAAGATTCTCCAGTTTATAGGGATATTTTTATGAAAATGATAGAAACAAGGAAGCTAGATTAGATTATATCGCTTTAGTTATGTTTTCATGTTATTGCATATCAAATTCTTATTTATTTGAAACTTTTATATTAAGCGCATTTTGAACATTTTAAGTTTGTGCTTTTATGAATATTTGACTTAATTTTAACTCTATATTTTTTATAAATATTTTTTTCTATATTTGATTAAATTTACTTAATTGAATGTTTTATTAATTATTTAATGTTGACATTGTAGATAAATGGATTTCTTATCAGATTCTGATGATGAACAGAAGAAGGTAATCATTATTTCTATAGCTTAGGGAGAGAATATATATTTTCATTTACAAAACCAACCATGTAAAACTTATGCTCCACCAGGTTATGATTGGATATTCGAACTTTTGAATGGGAATCCTATAAGGATTTATGAAAATTTAAGAATGAGAAAGATAATTTTCTTGAGCTTATGTGATGAGTTGAATAGTTTATGAGGCTTAAAGGCCATAAGTCATTTAACCGTGGAGGAATAAGTAGCAATTTTCTTGATGGCTATAGAGCATAGTAAGACAATTAGAGTCAATGCAGAAGGCTTTCAACATTCGACCTGGACAATTTCTAAGTACTTTTGTAAAGTCTTATATGCAGTTAATCGTCTTGCAAAAAGAGTCATTACTCCACCATCTTTAACTAATACACTTCTTAAGATTCAACATAATTCAAAATTCTTTCCATATTTTCAGGTACATTCATATATTTAATTACTATTTTAATTATTCCCTTATGATTAATAATTAGTTTAATATATATTTTTAATTTTTAGGATTGTATAGGAGCAATAGATGGTACACATATAAATGCACATGTTCCGATCGATGAAAAAATAACAGACAGAGGTAAAAGAATTAATCCAACCCAAAATATTATGTGTTATTGCTCATTTGACATGCGTTTTACATATGTAATGGCTAGATGGGAAGGTACTGCAAATGACTTTCAAGTTCTTTTGGAAACAGTGACAAATTTAGCGAATCAATTTCCTATGCCTCTATAAGGTATTATATTATTTTAAATAAACATAGTAATTATGATTCATTTTTAATATCTTTTTGTTAATATTTTGTTCTTTCTATATTAGGTAAGTACTATTTTGTTGACTCAGGCTACACTAATATACCTGGATTTCTTTCACCATATTGAGGTGAAAGATATCATTTGCAAGATTATAGAGGCAGAGAAAGACCTCAAAGTCCACAGTAATTGTTTAACTATACGCATAATTCATTATAAAATGTTATTGAAAGATGTTTTGGCATTCTAAAAGCAATATTCCCTATGCTTAAAAACGTGTCGAGTTATGAAAAGAAGAAACAAAATACATAGTTATTGGTTATTGTGTTATACACAATTATATTAGAATCTATGAACAAAGCGATGAGTTATTTGACAATTGTGTCGAAAATGAAGAACAAATTAGGGAAAGTGAAAAAGAAGATGCAAGTTCTCAAGTGGAGCATAATATCACTCCAGTACAACTTCGAGGTATGTCTCGGAAGCGAGATGAAATTGCTAGGCAGATTTGGAGTGATTATGTTATTTCTAATTGATTTATGTTTCTTTTCATAAGTGATAGTACTCTCATGTTTTCAAGAATTATAATATTATGAGCATCTTTTATTGATTAGAATGACTTAATATACTTTTCTAATTTATAGAATTTTATTATATACAATTAATGTGTAATTTTTAATTACATCTAATTTGCATATATTTTAATTTTAACTGTAATGAAAATTAGTTAATTTAAAAATATAATGTATTATATAAAATTATTAATGTAAGAGTATAATTACAAAAATAGAAACAAGATGATAAAACCAAACATGTTTTTGTTTTTGTTTTTTTATTACTAATCTCAACCAAATAGGTTTTTGTTTTCAATTTTTATATTACAAATCTCAACCAATCAATTTTTTTGTTTTTTAAGAAAAATAAAAACAAAAACTAAAAGCCACAACAGAAAAACAGAAGTGAAACAAAATACCCTTAATTAATAAAATGATTAGTTTTTAAGAATAAAGGTTATTAAAGTAAATTGAACTAAAAATTTAAAATAGAACCGAACAGTTGGTTATTTCAAGATTTTTATAGTTGAACTGACCAACCAATTCAATTTTTTAATTATTAGTTTGGATCATTAATGAGACCTTAGTTCCTTTGCCTGATAAAAGATGCTATTATTGTTATGATACAATATTATGGGCTCAACAACACTAGGAACTACTCCAAATTTAATAAGGAACCTCTTGATCCAAATAGCTTCCTTTGTCACCTTTGATAATGAAATGTACTATACATCGATCATAGAATTTGTAGTGGTTAATTGTTTATAACTTTTACAACTTATTGCGCCATCATTCAAAGTGAAGATGTACTATGATTGTGATACGCTATCATTTAGATCATATTGAAAATAACATATGAACACCCCTGAACTTTTAATTTAACTTCTTCACAGACCAAGAAAACATCTTTAGTCCTTTTTAAGTACTTTAAGATGTTTTGCATAGATGTCCAATGACCACAATTATAATTAGCTTGCAATTTGCTTGTTATACTCAAAACATAAGATATAGAGAGTCTAGTACATAACATTGTATACATTATTGGTCAAATGGCTAAAGCATATGGAATACAATCCATTTTATCTCTCTCTTTTTGTGTCTTTGGATACATATAGGCTTGAAAATTAATCTTAGGCCCAGCCTAGTTTGACGGGGCTTCAAGTAGGGCTAGAACATTTTTTCTTTAAAATTTTTGGGCTTCAGGCTGCCTAGTTCTTATCAACTTGAAGCATGAAAGTTTTATAAAAAATGACGTCGTTTTAAGTAAAACGATATCATTTAAATATTTAAATTAAAAAAAGAAAATAATAAAGCTTTGGGTTTAGTGTAGCCCATTGTTATCCTTAGACATATACTTTATAAGAGAGATCCCATGCAATATAAGAATCCCCTTTTGAAGTTCTTCATCCTAAACCTCTTTAGCATCTTGTTTATGTATGTAGATTGAGATAAGCAACTTTTTCTTTTATCTATCTCTGTAGATCTTTATTTTTAAAATATAGGCTACTTTTCCCATATCCTTCATAGATTAGTTATTGGATAACCAAATCTTCATAGATTGGAGCATTGGTATATTGTTTTCAATAAGTAATATGTTATCCATTTATATCACTAAAAAGATGGTTATACTCCTAATAACCTTCTTATAGATGCATGGTTCATCCATTTTTTTTGTAAGATTAAACTCTTTGATTGTCTTATCAAAATAGATGTTCCAACTTTGTGATGCTTGCTTAAGTCTATAAATTGACTTTTGCAACTTGGTTACTTAATTAGGAAATCTCTTAGATTCAAAACCTTTAGGTTATGTTATATACCATCCACAAGCAAATTCCTATTGAGAAATTCTATTTTGAAATCCAGCTACCATATTTTATAATCAAGAGATACAACTATAACTAATATGATCCTTATAGACTTAAGTATATAAAATCCTTATAGACTTATATATAATTAACTCTTTGTTTTTATTTGTAACTAGTAGCCACTAGCCTTGCTTTGTACTTGTGTATAATACCATATATATTAGTTTTTATCTTTAAAATCTAGTTGTATCTATTAAAAATAATACCATTAGGGTCAACAACCAAAGCCTATACTTGGTTAATATACATGGATTCCAATTTAGATCTCATAGCTTCATGCTATTTAAAGAGTCAATGTTAGAAATCGCTTCTTGAAAAAATAGTAAGCGTATCATCTATAAGTGATACATTGTCTTCCCCTTTTCAATATGTAAATCAAATCTAGTAGGGGGACGACATATCCTACTAGTGCATTGCAGAGTATGCATCCTTTGTTATACATCATATATATCAACACAAGGTTCTTGTTCTATTTGGATGTGAGTTGTGGTTCTTAAACTTTTCTAGGTTCTACCTCACTTCCACTACTTTCTTTGAGAATAAATTATTTTTCTAGGTAACATGTATTAATATAAACCCTCTTGTTTAAAAGTATAGTAAAATTAATATTCGATGCTTTCTTTCAAATACTCCTCAAAATTGAATTTACTTAACTTAGTTTAAAGCTTATTAATATATTGCACACTTCATATAAGCATCATATGCCTAAATCTTTAGAAGTGACAATTTCAATCTATGACTAATCTATATCTCATTTGATGTTTTGTCAACCAATTTCGATGGAACTCTATTCATAATGTAAGCAATAGTTTCTAAGGCTTATCCTTAAAAAGAGATAAAAAAACATTACATGACTTCTCATGAAACATACTATATCTAATAAAGTATTGTTTTCTCCTCTCAGACACTCCATTATATTGTAGAGTTCAAAGAGAAGTCCATTATAAGAAAATCACATTCTTTTTTAAGTAACCAAGAAACACATGGTTTAAGTACTCAATATTTCATTCAGATTTAAGTTTCTTAATACTCTTACTAGTTCATTTATTAACCTTAAGTCTAAGTTCTTTGAATTTCTCAAATGATTCAAACTTTTACTTTATTAAGTACACATAACCATATTTGGAATGTTAATATGCAAATATAATGAAATATGAATATCCACCTCTAGCGTGAATAGACATAGGGCCACATATATCTAAATATACCATCTCTAATAACTTACTAACACGTTCTCCCTTTCCTTTAAAGGTTAGTTTACTCATCTTTCATTAGAAACAAGATTCATAAGATTTATATAATTTATAATTAAAAGGATCAAAATATCATTCTTTATGCAACTTTGTGATTCTAATTTTGTTAATATGATCTAACTTACAATAAATAAGATATATGTGGTCCTTTAACTTTATTTTCTTGTTATTCACATTAAGTTCTGCCTTTTAGGATCTAATTCATATATACCATTTATAAGTAATCTAACCTATAATAATCATCATCTTTATAAAAAGAATAACTCTTATTCTTAACAATAAAGACAAATCAATATGTATGTAAGAAGGAAATATATATAATATTTTGAGTAATGATTGGAACATAATAACAATTATCTAATTCTATTACAACTCCAGATCACAAAACAAAACTATAAGTTCCTATAGCTAATGTAACAACTCTTGCTCCATTCCCAACTCATTGGTGTACTTTGCCTTGTCTCAATGATCTACTCCTTGTTAACATATGCTTATTATTACAAATATAAGAACTACGCCCATTATCTAAGACCACGAATATGTACCTAAAGATTGAGCTATCTTAAAATTTTAATCTACCAAGTTAGCAAATAAGCTTTGTAGTTCTTCTTCTAGTGTCCATTAACTCCACAATAAAAACATGTACCTTTATCATTTTTCTTCTTTTTAACACCACCTTTTGGCTTTGCTACTTTGGAAGAAGCCTTCCTTTTTTTTTCTTGTTCTTTTATTTTCTTATAACCCTTTTTCTTACTCTTAGAAGAATTACAACAAGAACATAAATGGGTACTTCTTAAGTCATCCTTCTATAGTCTTGAGCATATTTAATAATTTAGGCAATGACACATCTTTTTAGTTCATGCAAAAGTTAATATATATAGCTCGAATTAAGAGATTGCAACACTATATCAATCCATAACTCATAGTCTATAAAAAAACATAATTGGCCTAATTTTTTAATATATCAAATCATCTTCAATATGTGTAGCTCCATTAAAGATCCTTCTGCCATTTTGAATTAATATAATATTTTGTAAATTCAATATCTCTCCACCCTACTTTGTGTATCAATCAACTCCTTAAGATGCAAAATTATAGTTGAGCATCTAATGGGCTAAGATCTCATTCAAATTAGGCAACTTTAGTTTACTCAACAAACCAACTAGCTTTAAATTAAGCAAATAACAAAACTTGAACAATAATCACATCTTATATGGCTCCAAAATATGTTAGTAGACAATCCTTTTCCAAAATATATCTTATATCTTATTCTTAACTCAGCCTCCAAATTTATATTATTTTCAATTTGCTCATCTAAATCATACAAATTTGGTTGAGTAATTTAAGATAATATATAGTCATGTTAAAAGACCTTGAGTTTGCTTAACAAGCCTTATGATAAATAGAACTATGATTTTTTTTCTTAAATAATAGAAGATAAATATCATATTTTTTAACATGTACTTATATTTAATTAAGGGACTTTTTAAAAACAAAATAAAACATGTAAATTTAGGAATAATAGAAAAAGGGAAAGATATCTAATGAATTTTCATAAGAAAATAGGAAAGGCATACATTTGATTTTTCCATAAACATAAACACAATAGGAGGGCCATATATAATTTCCAAAATTTTTTAAGAAGTTTTAAAATATATAGGAGGCATTATGATTTATATTGAAATTTCTAGAAAATTAAAACAAATAACCTAATTAATTATTACCCTAAGTCATATTGGTGAATTCATTAAAACAAAATTTTAAGTCTTAATCTTTATATTAAAAAAAAGGTTTTTAAGTTTTAATCATATCAAGTCAATAACAAATAACTTTAGTCAAGTTAAACAATTAAAGTAGACTCTGATACCACTATTGAGATAATAATCATAATCGAGTCACAGATGTAGTAATTTTTTTTACAATTTCTTAATTAGATCATAATAATTTAATAACTTAGAAAAGATGAATCATAAATAAGTTAGTCCCTAATGGTAACCAAAGGGGATGAATTAGGTGTTTATAAAATTCAAGAATTTTTCTAACCAACGATATTAATTTAACAACAATCAATGTGTGTGTGTGTGTGTGGATTGCTTTACACAAACCAATCAAACAATTGAATAATAATTTAAAAAGGATAAGGAATAGGAATAGGAAATGTAAACTAATTTATAATGGCTCGACAAATAACCCTTGCCTTCATCCACTCGCAAGACTCTTCTTCGAATTCTACTATGGTTCTTTTTTTAAGGTGAAAATAACCATTGTGTAATCTTTCTCAATAAAAAGGAACCCTTTTACAATCTTCTTTCAAGGTGAAGAAGAATCTCAATCTTACTTGTATCATATACCAAATACAATAATATAATGTCCTAACTAAGTATTACAGCTAAAAAAACTTCACTTAATCCCTTGATAACCCTAAAGAGGTTCACTCACACAAATATAAAACAATGAAGCTTAAATGATTGAAAAAAGCGGTCAACCATTACATCAACTTATGTTAAACTAACGGTATATCAAATTTAATATCTTTACCTTATATTGGTTGATTACTAACCTTTATAGGTCGATAAATCACCTTAAAAACATAATTTTAACAACTTCAAATGCTCAAACTCAATTTGTTTAAAGCAATTATGGTTTTAAAAATTCCTAAATGTTCCCACTAAATTTTTTTAGAAGATCAAAAGGCTTTTATATTAAAACAAATAGCTTATGAACCTTTTGATGAATGGAAAAACTTAAGCAATAAAGTGAAATGAAATGTTTATGTATGGTAAGTCTTTTAAAACATCAAAGTGATTATAATACAGTTAACATTAAAGCCTAAAGAATGACCTTAATAATCCTTGATCTTCCTTTGTTCTTAGTTTGATCTTCATTTCAAGGATTGCAAACTTCAACTTCTATCTATCAACTTCATAAGCTATTTTCTTTAATTTATGACTTCATTTTTTCTTATATTTTTTTCATCGAAAAATAAAGTAAATATATTTTTATCATCAAAACATCGATAGGAATCTCCTTTGGTTCAACAGTCTCCCCCTTTTTGATGATAAAAAACACTTGTGATATTAAAGAACAATAATAACATTAAGCATACAAATAAATATTAAGATGGTGATTAGCTGCCCCTTAATTCATACATAAAACACAATATAATATCAAGAACATAATTTAATATCAAGAACAAAAGAGGTATTCAATATCAAATAAATATCCACACATATAGGTAATATAAATTTGCTTAACCGTATCACATAAAGTGCAAGAAATACTAAAATAAAAAATATTATCCTCCTAAGTCTAATATCACTACTCCTTCTCCCACTTTTTGGAATTATAAAAAAGGAATTATTTATCCATAAATGCATAATATAAAGTGTCATTTGTCAAGTTAACTTGGTTAAAAGATCAAAACAATTTTGAATGAGATTGGTAAGCTTGTTTAAGAAAGAAGGATATTAAATATTTAATGAGTCAAAGGAATTGCTCAAATTTAAGAGAATCATTCCTAGTTGTGTTTAATTTTGAAAAATCCCTAATCTTTTTATTATGCCTAAGCTAAAAAAATTCAATTAAAGCAACAAGGGTAGGTTTTGAAAAAAATTAGGGATTGGAATTGTAACAAATATAAGGCATAATTGCAATATCCAATGATCACTTTTGAAAAAATGTACAATTTCGAAAACCCCAAAAATTTAAAATAATAAAATATTAAAAATGCCCAAAATAATAAAATTAAATAAAATTAAAGATTGTATCAATATGTTTAGAAGGGAAATAACTATGATTCATTTTGATAACCCTTAGTAAAGAGAAATTTTGAAAATCCCCAAATTTGAAACCCAATAATGAAAAAATTACAATTTGATGCAATCTAACGAGTTTTTATAAAGTAAAGTCCGAATTTTTCAAAGAAAAGGGTGAATTATATAAGATTTTGAAGATATAAACAACCAAGATAACAAATAAAGGAAAAGAGGTTAAATCGGGAAGATTGGTCAGTCATATAGCTCAACTAGTCAATCAACTTTAGTATGTGGTCAACCATTCTATTAACCAAATAGGTTACAAACTCATCGGAATGCAATTTGTTAGTCAAGGGATTATTGGTATTGGTCGACCAATGCGCTTTATGATCGATTAAAGGAGCAACCAAATTCCTTACAAACTCAATGGAAAAAAAAAGAAATGTCAGATGCAAGGACATTGGTCAACCATAGGAGGGCACTGGTTGAACATATTTTCTATATAGGGGACTAGACAAATGGACAAATATCTAACAAACACATTGAAAAGGCCAAAAAAATGACTTTAGGTACAATAGTTGACCACACTAGGACATTAGTAGACCAATATGTCCTAGAAAGCTAGAAAATAACCTCAAAACTCAAATAAAAAGGTTTAAAGAAAATAATCAATTAGATAAATATCAATAATGAATTAAAACACATAAGAGGATCCTTATCATATAGAATTTCCATCAAACATAACTAATTCTCTTTTAAATAGTGCAAAATCTATCCTTATTTAATGGTTTAAAGAGATTATTATTAATTGTTATGAATTCTAGCATAACAATTTGATTTTGTGTATATTCTCTAAGTTTAAGTACTAAGGCACACACTATAAAAAGAATTGTTAAAAAACTTATTCATAATTCAAACCCAAATAATCAACACTAAGGATTTATACTCAAATTGGTAAATAAGAGCAACATATAACAATTTTCTAAAGTATAAACTGATATTTACCTTTTATTGAACCTCAATTATGAATAATTTGAATGAAGATACTTGTTGAGTTTAGAATCTATTGAAGACATCCCATCTTTCTTATCATCATCACTTGATCTAACCATTATTTCTTTTAAAGATTCTTTGATCATTCTTGCTCTCTTTAAGGAAAAATTTTCCTATATTCTACATAAATATTTTGAAGAATTCCTTATGCACAAGAAGGTTAGATTCATCAAGATAAAAAATATAAACTCTTCAAAGGAAATACTCAATTCAATAACTACCATCTCTACTACATACCATTTTATCTTTAGAAAACCTACAAAAGAAACGTATAAATATGTTTTAGTTATCCATATAAGCTTGGTTCCTTAATTATTATGCTACTTCTTTTTCAACCTACACTTTTAAGGTTTTTCTTGCCATTCTTTGTTTAAGAAAAAAATCTATCAACATGTTCAGACTTACCACTAAAATGACATGCCATGTTATATGATGCATTACTATATGTATATGCATAATGAGAAAAATTATTTTAGACACTAAAGGTGTAAAATAATTTCATAGGATAGTGAAATGAGCTACCTTTATTATATGTATGATGTATAATATGAACCAAAGGTTAATGTAAACTTCTTCGAGGCGAGGCCTAAAAGGGTATGAGTGGGTTTGCATATTATTGTAGAAGTTATTCCTATTTTTTCATTAATGGCATTAAGCTATATGCCTAGATTATGAGTCGTATATGAAAGCATGATGCTTACTTTTATAATTAGTCCTAATGGATGTGGCATATGCATTTTTATGCTTAGATATGGATGCTCTAAACTCAATTATCACTTTAGGTAATGGTTCTTCACTACGCAAATATTTTCATTTGTCAAACGTGGTTTTAAAATTGGCTTCACTTCTATAGTTGTATAATGTTACATACCAGTTATTAGAATTCTTTTAAGCTCCTAACATGTTTTCTAGTTTTTTTTACTTCCCTTTATAAACTTAGACAATGAGTTCTTAAGAGAAATTGTCTCCTTTTTTAATGTTTCATTCTTATTCTTTAATGTATCTAAGTTAAGATTGTCATCAATGATAGTACTTTCAAATGTTTTAATGTTATGCAATTCACTTTTCATCTTTTCATTCTCATTTATGCATGCATCCAAATATTTTTAACCTTCTTTAATTTTGGAAGATGATTTCTTCCTTTTCTTACTCATGATTTCTAAACTTTTGACTAATTCATCATGTGTCAAATTAGTATCACTATCACACAAATTAGGGTTAGATGTTACCTCAACATCATCCATAGTGGTAAAGCACATATATATCTCTTCTTTTGAATGCTCATTATCAGATTCAAGTAGATGCTTTAAATGCCCTCTTCTTATATTTTTCCTTCCTATCTTTCTTATCGTTTAATTCATACTTGTCATCATCCTTTGAGTAAAGGGAACTGTGAGTTCACATTACTAGGTTAAAGTTAGAGGATTTATATTTCAAATCACTTTTACCTTTTTTGAAGTCCTTTCTTTTTGAGAATTTTTCTTCAAGAATTTCTTAAATTTTCTTGTTATTCAGAAAATGTCTTCTTTATCGCTTTCACTAGTCGATGTCTCTTCCTCTTCACTCGATTCTTCCTTAAAGGCTTTGAGTGCTAAAGTATTCTTTTTGGAGTGTCATTTCTTATTGTGGCACTTGGAGCCTCATTTCATGTGTGAGTAGAGATATAAAAAGTTCCTCCAATAATAGTGTATGACTGCCACTTTGGCTTTCCACATCTTTGAAAGTGATATAAGCAACTTTCTTACCATTTCAACATTAGTATAGGTGTTTTTAAGGCCTTTGAGCTCATTAACAATATCGATAAATCTAGTGTATATACTAGATATACTTTTATCATGCTTCATTTGAAATAATTCATATTGATTTGGTAGCAAGCTCACTTTGCTCTCCTTTACTTAATTTATTCCCTCATGTGTAAATTCTATAATGTGCCGAATTTAATGAGCTATTTCACATATAGAGACTCTATTAAGTTCATTTCTTCCTAAGGCACAAAATATAATATGTATGACCCCATTATTGAAGGAAATTATTCTCTTATCTTGAGGTTCCCATTCTTCCTTTAGTATAGGCACCTTTTAGTTATATACAATATTTGTTAGAATAAAGGGGCCATTATAAACTATTTTCCATAAGTCAACACTTTCGATCGTAAAGAAAAATCTTACCTTAGTTTTCTACTAAAGGCAATCATTACCATTAAAGAAAGATGCTCTACTAATGTTTTGTGCTTTTTTTATTAAATGATGAAAATGATGCTCCTAAATATGTCATTATGATCTTTGTTGTAGGATTTCGTTAGAAATGATATCCTAATAGACCCGATCAGATCACTTGTCAATCTTTAATGGAACCCAAGAGGGGGGTGAATTGAGTGTTTATATAATTCAAAAAATTTTGTAACCAATAAACTCAATTTAATATATATATATATAATGAATAAATGAATTGTTTAACATAAATCAATTAAATAATAATTTAAAAATGAGAAAGAGCAAATGCAATATGATTTATAGTGGTTTGGCAAATAATCCTTTCTTACATTAACTCATAAGATTCTTCTTTTAATTCCACTATAATTATTCTTTCAAAGTGAAGAGTAATGTTTGTGTAATCTTTCTTGGTAAAGAAGTGGAACTTCAATATCACTTGGATCATCCCTAAGTATAATAATATAATGTCTTAATCGAATATTATAACTCAAAATACCTTACTTTATTACTTTATAACTCTAAAGAGGCTCTCCTAGACAAATATGAAATAATAATGCTCAAATAATTGAAAATTACTTTAAAATGTATGTAAAATATACCAAAAATGCTTCTTAATAGTAAAACTAATGAGAAAATAGCTATTTATAGTGTGTTAGGACCCTACTAGCCATTAACGCCTAGAACTAGTCGTTATAGTGCCTACTTACAATGTACTGGTCAACTAGTGTGCATTAAAAACGCCAAATTCACTAGTTGTTGAGACACTAGTGGGCCCGTAAGCATATTAATTGACCAATATGGCATATTAGCCTATTAATAAATCAACCAATACTATAAAAACTCATGGTACATCAAAATTAACAACTTTAACCTATATTGGTTAAATACTAATCCATATAGGTCGATTAGTCATCCTAAAAACATGATTTTAACAACTATAAATAGTCAAATTCAATTTATTTAAAGCAACTATAATCTATATACTTCCCAAAATCTTCTTTAAAGTTTGCTTGAAAGATCAAGATGCTTTTATATTAAAATAAAAAATTTTAATGCCTTTTGATGAATGGAAAGACTCAAGCAATGAAGTGAGATGAAATATTTATATATAGTGAGCCTTTTAAAAAATCAAAGTGATTAAATGAGAATATAATTAACATTGCAAAAATAAAGAATTACATAATAACTCTTGATCTTCTTTTATTCTTGGTCTGATCTTCATTTTCACAGTTGCAACTTTAGCTTTTCTTTATCAACTTGAAAAGCTATTTTCTTGAATTTATAAATTGATTTTGCTCTTATATTGCTTTTCACCAAACTAGTAAACTCATTAGTAATAATTATAATTTTTATCATCGAAACATTAACTGAAACCTTATTTGGTTTAATTTAAGTTATTAAATCACAACTGATTATAATTTCTACAAAAAAAGTCTTCTTGATGTGTTAACCACAAGTTATCTGTGTGTCCAGCCTCTAGTGGTGTTCATAAAGTAGAGAAAAAGAACCCAAATTTTGAGAGGAAATATATAATTGCTAGCTCTTTATGCCTTTCTCTTATTTATAAAAAAAGATAAAAGAATTTCTTTCTTATTAAAATTAAACTTCTTAATTATAACTAAAGTCAAACTTTAATTATAATTATCGTTTAATTTTAATAAAATTTAATATTTGATTTTTAATTTTTTAAAAATTCACAATTAAGTTCAACTTAAATTACTTTTATTTTTATCCATTCTTTTATGTGTGACCTATTAGGTTCTTAATATGTTAGTAATGATTATAAATTCTAATTCTAATTTATAATTACAATGAGATAAATTAAATCTTTTTAATTTATCTTTAATTCTTCATTTAAATAATTTATAATCATATATCAAAATTGATGTCTAACAACATGTCATGACCACCTAAATATTAGAAATGTTAAAGTAGTTTGGCTTAGCCTGTCCATGCGTGTTTATGATGTATAATTTAATCCTTTCATTATATAAAGTTCCAATTAGACACAAAGTTTGAATTTAATAACTACTCTTTTAAATCCAATCACGTTCTTTCTTGCTAATTAGTAATTGATTTATAATTGATATTTGAAAACACCTTTTAGATCTCAATTCACTCTAATAAGATATTTCAAATCACTACTAATTAAGAATAGTGAAATATTCTTCCTAATTACTTTAGAGTGACGAATTCTTTATTAACTTGACTATCTCTATACGATTCATACTGTATCTAAATACTATAGATTGAGCTACCCTAAATAGAATAGGGTGATGAATCTTATCTTGATCACTCAACTACCTCTATATAGCTCATGCTATATCCAATGACTAACGGATGAACTACCCATGATTGTAATAGGTCATAATTAGTATCAAAACATAGCAATCCCTATGCAAGATAAATTTGAAGATCTCAAGTCAAAGGATCACTTTTACAATCATCACAATGAGAATGTCCATAGATATATAAGTAATGTTCCAAATGGATTTCTCCTATGGGGTTAGTTCAGCGAGCTTGTTCTCTAACAAGCACTCATATATTTATTTAAGTATCTTCATATTTTAGTCTATGAGATCGAATACTTCTTTCATAAGAAAAAATATACTGTGTACTAGTCTTTTTACGTAGTACTAATGTCCAATCTTAATAGAACAATCAGTATAAACAATTTAGGGATAATACATAAATGCAATATGAATCACATAAT
Organism: Erythroxylum roigii; assembly: GCA_027576455.1. Classification (NCBI taxonomy): domain Eukaryota; kingdom Viridiplantae; phylum Streptophyta; class Magnoliopsida; order Malpighiales; family Erythroxylaceae; genus Erythroxylum; species Erythroxylum roigii. The sequence goes on from JANZXV010000003.1 coordinate 10,993,966, forward strand.
TATAATCTCATTATATTTTCATTTGCAATGTATAATTATCCCATGGACTTTATCATATACATTTAAACATATATAAGATAAATAACAACTGTAAATATTTTGTCACTAAACTATAAATAAACAATTGAATCTAAGGCATAAATCAATAATCTCCCACTTGTACCATTATCATCATAATTAAGAAAAATTAGCAAAATACATCTTTTAATCTTTGATGAAACCTTAGCTCCTTTTACATGCCAAATCACTTAAAGTTCTATAGTACATTACTATTTTGAAAAATGCAAGAAACTATAAGAACTTGTTGATTTAATTAATCATTTCTACTAAATGAAAAACGTATTATGGCTTAATTGGCAACTATTGCTACATTGGAACCTTTCTAATCTTGAATGATAATGTTCTAAATAAAATACACCTTTATGAGGATTTAAGTCATGACCCGGTACCAAATCGGGCACATGATAATTGCCAGATACCCGGGCTAAGGACACTCACAGTATCCTTAATCCGACTATGCTAAGCTAGCTGAATATCTCTATATTTTTTTTGAAAAAATTGGGCAGCACAACGTTTGTATTTTAAAAATCCAAAAACTCAATCAAACAATTGCAAACAATTTTAAACGCACTTCTATATTCACATTCAAATTCTACCACAACTTTTGTACTTTTAAGTCCACTCAAAAGCAATCTCAACAATAGTACCAAAAGTTCATACATAAAATCTTTTACAAACTACAAGACAGTCAGGAGTTAATTTATAAAGTCATAAAGCATATCAACATAACCAATCTAATAAAAATAGTTCATGAGCCACTATACAACAAAAGTACAAAACAGAGTCTACCCACGTGCGGTAATGCCTAAAAAATGTAAAAAAAATCGCTGACCCACACGGAACTTCAAGCTCACTAAATTAACATGTATGGTTGGAAAGCGGAAAGGATGAGTACACTATGTACTCAGTGAGCAGGAAAAACATATATCACAAATATAACTCAATACACACCAAGACGACATAGATAACCTAAAAAGTGAACATACATGATATAGAAATACGTAGGCCTAGCCTATGACTCGACGTACACTAGTTAGAAACCACATAGGTCTAGCCTATTAGTCACTCATCTGGTGAATATAGGTTCCAGCTCTAGTACACAAAAGCAGAAAAATATAACATGTATAAATCAAATCTCATAATAATACAAATCTCAGAATAAGCCAAAACAATCATGTGTGTCACCACTTGTTAGCCAAATGAATATGCACACCCACCGATTCCCGATGTTGGCTCGACTTTCATCCATGGTGAGTCTGGACTACAATCGATAAGAGTGTCATGATCCTAGGTGATGACCTTGTTGGTGTCTAGCCCTAGGTGTGGAGTCACCCACAAGTCCCATAGAAAGGTGTCGATACAGGGACTCAACGTTATGTATCAGCGTCAAGGGTACGGGGGTCGTTTAATCTGTTGTGCCTAGCACACGATTGGCCAATCGTTACCTCACCAATTATTGGACCCCGATCCTTGATTGAAATGTAAAATTATTAAATGACAATTAAAGGAGAATTTCGGGGTGAATTATTTATGTACAAAGGAAAGAAAAAAATGCAAGAATTGAAATGATTGTGTTTAATGTGCTATTTGAGCAAGGTTAGTTTGAGCAAATTGGATTGATATGATTAGCGTTGCATGAAATTAGTGTTTTTGGGTTTATGGATATGTGTATTAAGTGTCTATTGGCAAAAAGAAAAGAATAATAAGATTTTGTTTCCTCATTCTTATTCATCTTTATTCACAACAATTTACTTCTTCAATTGGAAAATCATCCATCCCTCAATACACTTATTTGATGCGCTCGCCCTCGCGAGGGTGCCTGCTGGTCCGAAAATCTAATTTCTGATTTTTCCTTTTTCCAAATTCAGCCTCCTCTCACTCTTTCGCTTATAACTTTTTTGTTTGACCTCCAATTTACTCGGTTTTCGAAACATTAGTTTTCTAAAAAAATTTTCTACCCCTTTTATGAAAAATTTAAAATTTTCAGATTTTAGTTGAGATTTACGGATTAATTCAAAGAGAGTCAAGTGTGGAGATATTGAATATAATTTCGTATTTGGGCGATTTCTCGATCTATAGAGATCCGATTAAGGAGATTTTTGTTTCTAATGAATCTAGTGACATGGAATTTCGTTTTAGCTTAGGAATCGGATTCAATTTTGGTCCCTAAGAAGGTAATTTTTATAGAGAGAGATTAAGGTGAATTTTCAAGATTCGTTGGGGAGGAAATGAAATAAGTTCGTTTAGACTTGGAATTTCATTTTAGCTTAGGAATCGGATTCAATTTTGGGCCCTAAGTAGATAATTTTTATAGAGAGAGATTAAGGTGAATTTTCAAGATTCATTGGGGAGGAAATGAAATAAGTTCGTTTTGAGTTTCTTTTGTGGTGGGGAGTTCCTCCCTCGTGGGATGCACGTCTAGATGTCATGTAGGACGTCGAACCCGTGACTTACCAGGGTGGGGTTCTAATAAAATTCCCTTCTAAAAATCCAAAGATTAAACACAAACTTACCTTCTATCTTCTCCAAACAATTTGTTTCTTGGCTCTAATGGAAGCTTTATTCCTCCTCTTCCTCTTTCATTGTTGAACAAACTTTAAAATCACTCCTTAAGACCATAAAAAATCAAAACGTAGCTTAGCCTTCTTTCTTTCCTCTCTTTTCTCTCTAATGACACTCTCTCCCTCTTCTCCTTCTAATTTTCGTTTTTCCCCCTTCAATTGCAAGACAAGTCTTCTTTCTCCCTTTTATAGTCTTAATGAAGCTAAAATGTCCAACCTGCCCTTCCTTCAAAACCTTAAGACTTTACAACTTAAGTGATCTTCCACAATGCCCCTTATACATACTTACCACCCTAACACTTATTTCAATTTACCTACATCATATTATCTTACTCACATTAGTATGCTAATTAATTATAACATAAATTAATCTAGCAATACTCCGAATTACTTTAAATCATGCTTAATAAAAAAATTTCCAAGGCTAACATTTCTTCCCCTCTTAAAAGAATTTCGTCCTTGCACCTGAAATTATTTTATCACAACGCATCTGGCATCTAGGTTGCATTGTGACGGAGAACAATTGAAATATAGATTAGAGGTGAGTACACCAATAGTTAGTACTATAGTAATAGGAGAAGTCTGTAAGAGGTGCTTGTTTAAAATTGATCATGCAGAATTAGAGGCAGACTTGATTGTACTACAGTTAAAGGAGATAGACATTATCCTAGGCATGGATTGGCTCACTACTTATAGGGCTATCATGAACTGCTATACTAAGGAGGTGATATTAGAATCTCCTGATTAGCTGAAAGAAGTTTTCCGAGGTATTAGTCAAGTAGTACCAGCCAAGCTGATCTCATTTGTGAATGCATTGAGGTTGATGTAAGGGAGATGTGAGACTTATCTGGTCCATGTTATAGATTCTCAAACTGAGCAGAGTGTGCAGGACATTCTAGTGGTTAGGGAATTTCTGGATGTGTTTCTCGCTGAGCTACGTAGCTCAACACCAGATCGGGAAACAGAGTTCACAATTGATTTGGTTCCGCCGGGTGCTCCTATATTTATTCCTTTATATAGGATGGCACTTATGGAACTAAAGGAGTTGAAGGCTCAGTTACAGGAGTTACTAGAAAAGGGATTTATTAGACCTAGTGTGTCACCATGGGGAGCTCCGGTCTTATTTGTGAAGATGAAAGATGGAACTTTGAGACTGTGCATCGATTATAGGCAACTGAATCGGGTAACAATGAAGAACAAATACTTGCTTCCTAGAATTGATGATTTACTTGATTAGTTGAAAGGAGCTCAGGTGTTCATTAACATGGATTTGAGATATGAGTATTATTAATTGAAGATAGCAGAGGCTGATGTATCGAAAAGTGCATTCAAGAGCAGGTGTGGGCATTTTGAGTTCTTAGTAATGCCATTTGGATTAACTAATGCCCCAGTGGCATTTATGGCTTTGATGAGTCTCAAGCAGACAAGGATGGTAGAGGACTATCAAAAAAAATTTCAAACCCTATTGGTAAGAGCCACTTCAGTTTGGGTAGCCTTGAAATCCACAAAAACTATACCAGCCAGCACAACTAATCGTGATTTCAGAGGGACTACTCTAGCAACTAGGAGTGTCGAAAGCACAACTAAACCTATTAAACGCTTATTACAAGCTAAATTAGCATAAAGGGGGTCTAAGGGCCTTTGTGTCAATTGTGATGAGCTATTATCTCCAGGAACCAAAAATCTCCTTAAATGCTATTATAGGAATAAGATACTCACAAACATTGCAACTTCTGGCATTAGTAGAAGGTTGTACACTAGAGGTATTGGTTTACTTGAGAAGCACTCACAACTTCATCAGTGCAGTCGCAGTTCAATGTTTTGGGCCGCCAATTGAATAGTAACTAAGGATGAAGGTGGTAGTAGCCAATAGGGAAAAAGTCCCTAGTACTAGGCTTTGTGAAGTAGTAAATTTAATGATTAATTCTCATTTATTTGTTGTTAACCTTTTTGTGCTACCTTTGGATGGTCTTGAAATTATTTTAGGAGTGATATGGTTACAAACCTTGAGGCCAATTATATGGGACTTTTTGGCCCTTACTATGAGCTTTGGTTTAAAGGGAAGGAAGGTGGTATGGCATAGGCAGTAGCAAGAGAAACAAGCACATTTTCAATTGATTCAGGGACCAACCTTATAGAAATCATGTTAAATGGATTGCTTGCTGAATTTTTCGAATTATTCAAAAACCAAAAGGGCTGCCACCAAGAATAGAGTATAACCACCAGATTCATTTGTTACCTAACACTACCTCAATTGCGATATGACTTTATAGGTACCTGGATCTGTAGAAAGAGGAAATTGAGCAGCAATGTGTCACCATGATGAAACTAAGAATCATAAGGCTTAGCCATTCTCCATTTTCCTCTCATGTTTTGTTAGTGAAAAAGCGAGATGGAACATGACAATTTTGCATTGACTATAGGGAGTCGAATCATAAAATGGTCAAGGATAAATTCCCAATCCCAGTGGTGGAGGAGTTGTTGGATGAGCTTCATAGTGCTTAGTACTTTACTAAACTAGACCTTAGGTCTAGTTATCATCAAAGTGTGGATGGCCTAGGAGGATATTGACAAGATAACTTTCAAAAAACACCATGGGCACTTCAAATTTATGGTTAAGCCTTTTGGCTTAACCAATGCCCTGTCAACAATCCAAGCACTTATGAATGAGGTATTTCAACCTACCTATGTAAGTTTGTCTTGGTTTTCTTCAACGACATATTAATCTATAGTAAAATATATGTGGAACATGACCAATATATTCAAATTATGTTTCATTTATTACGTTCTCACCATATTTTTTTGAAAATATCTAAATATTCCTTTAGGGGGACCCAAATAGCATATCTAGGCTATGTGATGAATGGGTGGGGGGTATCGGCTAATGCTAACAAGGTAGAAGCTATGAAAGGATGGCCCTAACCACAATTAGCTAAAGAAGTAAGGGCTTTCTTGGGACCAATGGTTATTATAGGATTTATCAAGGACAATGGATTCATAGCTGCAGCCCTTACCAATCTTCTTTGGTAGAACTCCTTGCAATGGACTGAGGTAGCCGAATGATCATCTACTCAGTTAAAGGAGGCCTTGGCAATAACTTCAGTATTACAAATACCAAAATTTGAAGCAAAATTTGTAGTGCAATGCAATGCTTCTAGGTAAGAAATTGGGGCAGTTCTACAACAAAGGGGTCATTCGGTGGCTTTCTTAGTTGCAAACTTACATATAGAGACATGAAACTACTAACATGCAAATAAGAACTTATTGGCCTAGTTAAGGCAGTGCAACATTGGAGACCCTATTTATTGGGACAACCTTTTCTTATTAAAATGAATCGTTTTAGCCTTAGGTACTTACTTAAGTAGTGACTTACAACTTCACGTCAGCAACATTGGCTAAGTAAATTGATGAGGTTTGACTTTTGGGTAAAATATCAGTTTGGTCAACTTAATAAAGTGACATATGCACTCTCAAAGAGGGACAACGAAGAGGGTCTAATTTTTGTAGTTTCACAACCTACAGTGCTGTTTTTTTTGATGAAATAAGGTCTAAAATTGCAAGTTCAGATGAATTGAAGGAGCTTTGGTCAAGGGATGAACAAGGAGAAGTTGGGGCTGATTGGGGACTACAGAATGACTTAATTATGCATAATAGACGTGTGTTTGTGCTCCCTACTTCACCTTTAATTTATTCTATTATTGTAGGCATACATAACCATACTCGTGAAGGGGCGCAAAACATGTTGCAACGCCCTGAGCTAATTTTTGTGTGGAAGGGAATGAAGGAGGTTGTTAAGGAATTCATGACTGGTTGCACCACTTATCAGTGCTGTAAGAGTGAGCATTTACACTCAGGAGGGCTCATTCAACTGCTTCCCATTCCTACACAAATATAGGTTGACATCTCCATCGATTTTGTAGAAGGATTGTCAAAAGTTCATGGCAAACCATTTTTGTTTGTTGTGGTTGATAGATTTTCAAAATTTGCACATTTTATCCCAATTGCTTACCCTACACTACTATGAGTGTTGCCTTTGTATTTTTTGAGTAGATTTTTTGACTACACGATCTCCTAGAATCTATTATGAGTGATAGGGATATGGTTTTTACAAGCAACTTTTGGAAAGAGCTCTATCATTTGTGTGGCACGAAGTTGGCATTCTCCTCTGCCTACCACCCGTAATGTAACATCCCATTACTTGTGGGAGGGTTAGAATGGTAAATGTGAGTGATTAATGAGAGTTAGAGATGCAATTCCATATTCATGGATAATATGTCATACAATTATACATAGTAGTTGCACATGAAAATAATTGTACATGCATTAATGAATAATTCCGGGTATAATTAGATGGAGTGGTGATTTTTAGGAATTTTGAGAAATTGAAATTGTTATGATTAGATATTTTATTGGTTGGTAAGAATATAGTATTTGTGAATTTTGGTGAATTTGGGAATAAATTTTGGAAATTATAGAAAATAGGGAAAAAAGAAAGAAAATCAAAAGAAGCTTTAGAGATAGTTGGATTGTAAAGATGAAAGTTAAGGGAGTTAGTTTCAAAAGAAACTAAGTTAGAGCTTAGGTAGTGAGAAAGTGACAACTGTCACCTACGCTTTTGTACTCTTGCTAGAAGTAGGTTACTATTCTTTGAGAGTTGACAGGTTAAGTCTTGTTTAAGTCCCTTCTTTATTATCATCTTTTTCAAACTTTTTTTTGAAACACAGAGTTTTTCATCAAATACCTTCCGAGAGACTGCTATGCTTTTCCTTTCCTTCACCAAACCCACTTCGCCATTTGTGTCCTAGAACCCTAAGAAAAAAACACCAGAAGCTGGTCATTGTACTCAGTGAAGTACGTAAAACATATGGAGTTTAGGGCTTGAAGATTTTGGAGTTTTCAGCAGGTAAGTGATGAAGAAATCCTTTAGAGTTGGGGATTTGTGAAACAAGTTTGATAAGTTACTATCATCTACATGGAAAATGACATTTACGTGTTTGTTTATAAATACTGTGCTGTTGGGGATGAAAAATCTAGTTATGGTGTTAATTTAGTGTTTTGAAAGATTATGAGCGTTTAGGTGTTGTAAAATATTGAAAGTTTGAAAATCTGGAAAAATGATCACTGAGTGTGCTTCGGTTTGTTAGCCATAACCTTTTTTTTGGTTATCTAAACAAGATGATTCTTGATTTGGATTAAACTAGAAACGTATGGTTACATTTCTTATGAAGACATCAAATTTCAATTCTGTTTCTAAGATTCTCAAAACTTGTCATGAAGTTTAGAATTTAGTGCAGTCTGTTGGTGTACGAATGGGAAATTCGTCTTTGCAATTTATGGGCCAATTTGGGATTGATATAAATAGATTTTTGCAACGTTTCCTTCTGGAATGTTTTAGCTCTTTCTTTTATCTTTCCAATGGTGTATAGTATGAAAATTTTGGACATCGGAGTCAAAAGGTATGACCCTTATAAGTGGAGATGTTCTGGAGAAGAAAATGAGACAGAAGAAACAAAACGGAAGAAAATGAGACGGAAGAAATGAGACGAAAGAAAATAAGATGAAAGAAATGAGACGGAAGAAATGAGACGGAAGAAAATGAGACAATGGAAATGAGACGATAGAACTGAGGCGATAGAACTAAGACCAATGGAAAGTGAGACGATGCAAAAGTGAGACGATACAGAGGTCAGAAAATAAAATTTATCTTTGAGGTGTTCATAACAGTTGTAGATCTAGAAGTCCTCTTTCCAATAGTTTAAAAATGAAGTCAATCCGACACCTGTAGTGAGAGTTATAGTAATTGCACCAAGGCATATACAATATGAGTCAAGATGAAGCTCTTCAAGATGAAGCTTGGATTTTAGCCATGTATGAGGAGCTGAACCAATTTACTAGGAATAAAGTTTGGTCTTTAGTTCCCAGACCCTCCAAAAAGCCTATCATAGCAACCATATTGGTTTTTAAGAATAAACTAGACGAGTCAGGTAGAGTTAGTCGTAACAAAGCTAGATTAGTAGCTCAAGGCTATAATCAATAGGAAGGAATAAACTATAATGAAACTTATACTCCTGCAGCTAGATTAGAAGCTATTAGGATCTTGCATGCATATGTTGCTTGTCATGATATAAAGCTATTTCAAATGGATGTGAAAAGTGCCTTTTTGAATGGTTTTATAGATGAAGAGGTTTATATAAAGCAACTTCTTGGTTTCCAAGATTCTAAGAAACTAGACTATGTCTATAGACTTCATAAATCTTTGTATGGTCTAAAACAAGCTCCTCGAGCTTGGTATGATCATCTAAGTTCCTTCTTGATTGAGAATGATTTTAGTAGAGGACATGTAGATAAGACTTTACTTAGAAAATGCATTAAGAATGATTTCATCATAGTACAAATATATGTTGATGATATTATCTTTGGTGCATGATCGCGGCTCTGTCGTTCGATTAAAGAATCGACCTTGGAAATCGATCAAAATAAAATAATTCCAAGATTGCAGCAAGCTGAACCTTGGGTCGTCTCTCTCGACGGAACCGTTATGCAATTGATTAAAAGTCTAGCCTAGAGTTTGAACATACAATTAAAGCGATAAAAGGGGGGTTTTGATTGATTGAATAAAAACTAAAGAAATTAAAGCATGAAAGAATATTTTTGAATTTTGGGAATTAAATCAATTAAAGACAATAAACAAGATTGAAACCAAATTAATAAAACTCTCTTGAAAATGTGGCTGGGGTTATCATCGTTCAAAATGATTTTCTGGGGTTTGAAATCCACTAAGTTTCGAAAACACAACCTTAAAACTATTTAAGTCCAAGGATTTAACTAATCAACTCGA
>JANZXV010000003.1:11004357-11024037 GCA_027576455.1 Erythroxylum roigii
TTAACATTATTAAATGGTTTCGTTTATAGCTTTAATGTGCATGAATGAATGGTAAGTGAGATACGTTGCTTCCGCAATTTTATATCTCTCGGGATTTAGGGCCCAATGGTCCTCGATTGTGTTACCGTTCTGGATAGTTGGGCCTCCGGTACCGGGGTCCCGCACTGTGCGACTGGGCTCCGGGATCGGGTCCCAACAATTAAACTTTCCATAACTATTTTATGTTTAGTCAATATAGGATACTATGATAAGAACCAAATCTTGGGAATTGTTATTGGTCCAAAAGATGCATTGTTTCAGGTACTTGTGTTTTGTTATCTTCTGCTTTTCTGGTTCTTCGATTCCTGTCATGCTGATTTATAGGCTAAGCTTGAGATCACGAGAGTTTGGCTAAAACTTTCGTTTGATAAAGACTGTGAATCTTGGAGAAGTTACGGATGTGTTACAAAGCCTCTACGAACAAATATACAATTAATTCATTGCATGCAAACATAATATATGATAGTTTTTTGTGTGTTTTTAGTTGGTAATTTAACTCTTACCCATTTATAGCTTCATGAACAAAATGATTCTCTAGCAACAGTAGCTTGTGGACTAGCTGATGGGTCACTAATGCAGGAGTAATGCTACCAACTACTGTTGGAGCCAGAAAGCATCTGAAATGGCCCAAAGAGTGGGAAGGGGACTGGGATATTTGTCAATCTTTAGCTACAGAAATGTTAAGGGCCTAGACTGTTCCAGTCAAATTTCCTGTTGCCAAAGTAATGAAAGGAGTAGTTGAAGGCATTGGAGAAAACATGGAGAGCTCACTGAAGCTAGCTGTTAAGCTCATAATTGAACAACCATCACCCACTTCTTTAAAATTAACCACAGCAGATGGCTAGCTGCTGCTTAGCCTATGGAAATTGTCTATCTGGATGTCCCTATAATGCCAAAACTTCAACTGACAAAAATTACATCCTTTCAGCTATGTTGGTATTTCCAAATGGTTGGAAATATGTTTCAATTCTACTTAAATTTGATCTCAAGGCATGAAATTCTAGACGCTTTCCAAGCTATAAAGTTTCAAATAATTCTCCACTCTATGCATAACAATTTCCCAACTTGATCACTTCCCCAGTATGTATGGTATTTTTAAATGTTGTATTTGATCAAAAATATGGATGGTTCCCTAGGAATATGTCAGGTTAACTGCTTAGCTTCTTCTAGTCCTTGAAACAAGTTTTTCTTTGTGGTTTAGGCAGGATGTGTAGTAAAAACAGAATGCCAGATTCAATATGTTGTTGAGAATCCAAATCAAATTTGCCAATGGGTAGGAAAAAATACCAGCAGAAGATGGCTTGTTTTCTTCAACGAGACTAAATATGTAAATTTTAACTTTGTAATTCTTTCAGGTGACGAATAGTTCGCAAGCATTTGAGTTTTGGTTAATATTTTTCTATACCATACCTTATAATACTATTCAAACTTGTTTCCCACAGCTGGAGTTTTGGGAACATCTGAGATACTTTTCAAATCACAAATGAGAGGACTGAAGCTTTCAGAAACGCTTGGCTCTGGATTAAGTTGTAATGGGAATGCATCCTCATATGTTGTCGAATCCCCAGAACCACTGAATGGTTATAGATTGCACAAAAACTTCAAAGGAAGCATGGGAGATTCTGCAAAAATCTTTTCAAGGAGGTGAAAAAGCTAAAAAGGTACGTCTTCATTCACTCAGAGCTGAGTTTGGGATGTTAAAAATGCAAAACTCAGAAAATATTGGTGATTATGTCACTCGTTTGAAAACGGTGGCTAATGAGATGAAAAGAAACGACGAAACTCTAGACGACATTCGAGTAATGGAAAAAAAATTCATTCGTTGACATGCAAATTTGATTATGTCATTGTCGTAATCGAAGAATCGAAAGATTTGTCAGAACTTTCGATCGATGAACTCGTCGGTTCTCTCCAAGCACATGAGCTAAGAATGAACTGAAATGATAATACTGGAAACTTGGAGAAGGTCTTGCAAAGCAAACTATCAGTTGGTGAAAATCAAGCAAGTAGTAGCCAGAGACAGGACAGAGGAGGTCAAGGTGGCTACCAAATGGGACGTGGTCGATGGAACAACCGAGGTAGGTGTGGACGTTGTCGACAATTTTTTGAAAGAGAAAATGCAAATGAAGGAAATTTGACATATGGTCGTGGAAGAGGTTATAGAGACAAAGGTTGAGGCAGATTTCAACAAAAAGAGATAAATATTAAGTTCAATGTTATAATTGTAATAAATATGGTCATTTCAATTATGAGCGTAGATCGAATCCTGAGGTGAAGGAAAGAAGTAATTTTGCAACAACAGAAGACAAGAAAGATGACGTTGTTATGCTTCTCTCTTTACGAGTAAATGAGCAAAGCAACAATGATGCTTGGTATCTTGACACGGGTGCCAGTAATCACATGTGTGGATATAAAGAGTTGTTTACAGACTTGGACAAGATAGTTCGTGGAGTAGTTATGTTCGATGGTTCAACAAAGATTCCAGTAAAAGGCAAAGGTAAAATTATAATTTCATTGAAAAATGGAAACAAGACATATATTTATGATGTTTATTATGTGCCTACTTTGAAAAGCAACATCATCAGCCTCGGTCAACTCTTATAAAAGAAGTATGTTATAGTATTAAAGAATCACCATCTTACCATCAGAAACAAGAAGGAAGAATTAACAGTAAAGGTGAAGATGACAAAGAATCGTCTTTTCACATTTGACATACGGAACAAGTTGATAAAGTGCATGAAGTCAACTATTGAAGACGAATCCTGGTTGTGGCATTTAAGGTTCGGTCATCTTGGATTTATCGGACTAAAGTTATTGGCAAAATCAAAAATGGTGAAAGGACTGCCAAAAATCGATCAATCGAGATAAGTGTGTGAAGCTTGCATCAAAGGAAAGCAACATAGATAACTGTTTGAAACTGGAAAATCATGGAGAGCCAGAAGGCCGTTGGAGATTATGCACACAGATATAGCTAACCCAATTGATGTGCAATCAGCTGGTGGAAATAGGTACTATTTAACTTTTATTGATGATTTTAGTAGAAAATTTTGGGTTTATATTTTAAAAGAAAAGGCAGAAGCCCTTGATAAGTTTAAAGAGTTCAAAGCGATGCTCGAAAAACAAAGTGGACAATATCTAAAGATACTAAGATCTAATAGAGGAGGCGAGTACACCTCAAAGTTGCTTGAGAATTTCTGTAGAAAATATGGAATTAGTCATCAGCTAACAACAAGATATACACCTCAACAAAATGGTGTGGCATAAAGGAAGAACCGCACAATTATTGATATAGCGAGGAGCATGTTAACGAAAAAGCACCTACCAAAGAATTTGTGGGATAAAGCTATTGTATGTGTGGTTTATGTGCTGAATCATTGTCCAACAAAAAGCGTAAAGTTTATGACATCAAATGAAGCGTGGCGTGGAAGTAAACTAGTAGTTGGATATCTCAGGATATTTGGGTGTATCGAATATGCCCATATTCCTGACCAAAAGAGAAAGAAATTGGACGATAAAGGGGAGAAGTGCATCTTTATTGGATATGACAACCAAAGTAAAGCTTACAAGTTGTATAACCCCATAACCAAAAAGGTGATCGTATTGAGAGATGTTAAGTTCGATGAAGCTGATTATTGGAAGTGGAGTAAAGAAGAACGGAATACTCAAGGTATGTTCTTTGATGATGAGGATGATGCTGACATGGATATATAAGCACAACAAGATGATGGTCAATCTCCTCCACAAAGTCCTACACCAACAACACCATCAACGTCAAACAGTAGCAGCAACAATTTAGGGGAGCACCTATTAAGAGAAGAAATCTAAGTGATCTTTATGATGCTATAGAACGAATAGATACATTTGACTATTTGCTGTTTTATTTGATGGCCACATATGATCCTGTAACATATGAAGAAGCTGCTGGAAACAAAAAATGGGAAAAAGTCATGAAGGAAGATATTGGTGCAATCCAAAAAAAAATGATACATAGGAATTAACAAGCCTTCCAAAAGGAAATAAAGCAATTAGAGTCAAGTGGGTGTACAAGACAAAGACTAACTAAGAAGGAAAAGTGGAGAAATACAAGGCAAGGTTAGTTGCAAAAGGTTACAAACAAAAATATGGAATTGATTATGATGAAGTATTTACTCAAGTTGTAAGAATTGATACAATGAGACTTCTCATAGCACTTGTAGCACAAAACAATTGGAAGATTTTTTAGATGGATGTGAATTCTACTTTTCTGAATGGTTACTTAGAAGAAGAAGTCTATATTGAACAACTGCCTAGATTTGACAAAAAGGGTCAAAAAGACAAAATCTATCTATTAAAGAAAGCTTTGTATGGATTGAAGCAAGCTCCGAGGGCTTGGAATAAAAGAATTGATGAATAATTTCAAAACAACGGTTTTGCAAAAAGTCCATATGAACATGCACTCTACACGAAGAAAAATCAATATAAAGATGTCATGATTGTGTGCTTATACGTGGATGACATAATTTTCACAGGAAACAATTCCGGTATGTTTAATGATTTCAAGAAAGCTATGAATAAAGAATTTGAGATAACAGATATTGGTGAAATGTCATACTTTCTTGGAGTTGAAGTGAAGCAGATTGAAGAAGGAATTTTTATTTCTCAAAGAAAGTATGCAGAAGAAATCTTAGAAAGATTTAGAATGAAAGATTGCAAGCCAATAGCCATGCCAGCTGATGCAAGCATAAAATTGAGAATTAATTCAGACAAAAAATTTATAGATCCACCGTTGTTCAAAAGTTTGGTTGGAAGTTTAAGGTATTTAAATTATACTACATCATGTACGCAGTCGGACTAGTCAGCAGATATATGGAGAAGCCAAAGCAAGATCACTTTGATGTAGCAAAAAGGATATTAAGATATATTACAGGTACAATCGATCAAGGCTTATTTTATATGCATGCTTAAAATTCAAAGTTAATTGGTTATTCTGATAGTGATTTTGGCAAAAAATTTATGGATCCAACGTTGTTCAAAAGTTTGGTTAGAAGTTTAAGGTATTTAAATTATACAAAATCAGACATCATGTACGCAGTCAAACTAGTCAGCAGATATATGGAGAAGCCAAAGCAAGATCACTTTGATGTAGCAAAAAGAATATTAAGATATATTAAAGGTACGATCGATTAAGGCTTATTTTATATGCATGCTTAAAATTCAAAGTTAATTGGTTATTCTGATAGTGATTTTGGTGGAGACTTGGATGATAGAAAAAATACTTCTGGGTATGCTTTTCATATTGGGTCAACTGTATTTTCTTGGTCATCAAAGAAGCAACAAACTATTGCTCTTTCAACATGTGAAGCTGAATATTTGGCAGCAACAACATGCTTATGTCAATCAATGTGGTTGAGGTATATTCTAAATAAGCTAGACCATGAACAAAAAGGTCCGACGACAATATATTTTGACAACAAGTCTGCTATATTGCTTGGAAAGAATCCAGTATCACACAGTCGAAGCAAACACATAAAATGTCATTTTATTCGGGAGCAGGTGAAAAACAAAATTGTGAAATTGGTGTTTTGCAGAACAAAAGATCAACTGGCAGATATTTTTATAAAACCATTAAACAATGAAGTATTTTGTAAATTGAGAGAAAAGCTTGGTATGCGAAGTCAAGTTTGAGGGGGAGTGTTAGAAATCAAACTCTCCTTTCCTTTTTACGTTTGTAGCTCCAAATGTATGGCTCTAAATGGTTGTTTAATAGCTAAGGGTTGTAAGAAGTAGCAAAGTGTTATTTGTCCCCCAACATCGGTTTAAGCTTGCCTTTATATAAAGGCTAGTCCACATTTTGTACTTTAAGTAAGGTGAATAAAAAGAGTGCAGCAGCATCTTACATTCAAAGTGAGCAAAACGTGAGAAGAAAAAATCAGAGCTGAAGCTCCTGCAAAAAGAGAAAAATTTTTGCAGAATTTATTTGGAGCTCATCAAGCTTCCAACAAAAGGTCAGGTCTTTAATCCACAAACTCCTTCTAATGTACACCTGGGACTTTACATTTGTGATGTCTCTTTAATCCCATGCACTGTTGGAATCAATCCATGTCTCACAATTGCTATAGTCTTATACGTACTTATATCTTTCAAAAACCTATAGCAACTCTGAAGTTCCTGATCTCGTTGGATACTTCCCATAAATCCTACCCGAGAAGCACCATCCATCAATTAAGAACAGGTACTTTGGTTCAGCCTGATTCTGCCGAGGCTGGACGTCGTTGTTTGGATCCATGCTCTTGAATAGCTTTGGCTAGAGAACACCTGCAAAACAATAAAGGCGCGCCGGGGGTTGGTTCCCGGCAGGCCCCTCCGACGCTCAAGTTAGTCTTTCTGGAGAGGGTTTCTCTAGTAATGAGCAGAGAAAATTAGGGTTATAGTGTCGTACCTTTTTCATGGTGAGATAATGAGTTTATATAGTAAATACCCGTAGGAATTAGGTTAACATTGAGGAATGAGCCGATCGATCCATGTGTCATTCCAAGTTTGGGCTTGAGCCTAGCACGACCGACCCAACTATACTTCAATAAGTCTTTCAAAATGGGAAAAAAAATAATATTAAATGAAAAGTTTCTAACCGTTACTGAAAAAAACTTCAAAACAACTCAAATTATATCATTCACAATTATTTTACCATAATGTTGACATTTTCACAGAAAGTGGTTATATAACTAATATTGTTGGCTCTACTTATCTTACAGAAGATGAATGTATCATATGTTGCAGGCAATGGAAGAGTAGTGAAGAAGGCTTCAGGCCTGAAGGTAAAAAATTAAAAAATCCTACTCTTCTTCTTAATGTTACTCAACTGAGACTTACTACCTTCCAACGGAACCAAATGATTTAGTCAGAACAATTCTTGAAGAAGGCCATGATGCGTGGCTGCTGCAATCTAGATTACACCCTTCACATCCCGCAAACAACTTTACTCTTGAAGACATTGGAAAATATGATATCCCTGCTGGTAAAAGAAATCACATAACTTCTCTTGGTCATTCATTTGTTTCCAAATGAGTATTTCCTGATTAAAAATTGTAACATTCCAGTGATAACCAAAATCCTTCAATTTCATGGAACAAGCACGAAAATACATGTAGTTGCACACTGAGCCGGTGGCTTATCCATTCATATGGCTCTTTTGGGAGGACATGTCTCAGCAACACACATATCTTCTTTGTCTTTCATAAACTCTTCCATGTTTTTCAAACTCAATGCCTTATCCAGGATCAAAATGTGGCTTCCCTTGGTCCCAGTAAGTTCTCAATTTTTTTCACCAAGAGTGTCTAGTTGATTTCTTGGGATAATGAAGATAAATTAGTTTAATCATCGTTTCAATTAGGTTGCAGTTATCGATGTTCATACTGGGCAAAGACAGAGTCTTGCCTCTGCTGAAACAGTCAGAAACAAGCTCTCAACACAATCTCCTAAGATGGATCGCCCGTTACTTGCCAAGATACGAGAGATGCCACCTTGATGAATGTGAAATATTTTTTGGAATATTTGGAAATGCATTCTGGCACGAAAATCTGAGCACAACATTGCACAATTGGTTGATCAATGAAAGCGCGAAGAAGCTTCCCATGGCAACATTCCCTCACCTCAGAATGATCTGCAACAAAGGATTTATTGTTTACAGCAAGGGGAATAGCTTATATGTGATACATCCCGAAAGAATAGCTCTGTCAACGCTATATACTTGTAACTCCTGAGACTTCTTTCTTGCCAATAAGTACATTATGTTGCACCAACCTGGTTTTAGACATGAAAGGGTAGTTATTGATGGTTTTGGACACTCAGATTTACTGATTAGAGAGAAGTCTAATGAGAAGGTTTTTCCTCATATTTTATGTCATATAAGATCAAGTGAACAAGAAGGAACTAGGCAGATGAGTCGCAAGCAGAACAGAAATGTGTTGTAATGGGAGGACGATCTCCATGAAGAAGTTGGGTTTTCTCTTTCAGTGCTTATCTGCTTCCTTCTGTTGTCATTCGTAATGCTTTTGGTTTCATTGATGATGGGACGTGATCCTCTGTTAATATACAGGGGTAATGGGACAGAGGATCCGAGGAGATTGATGATGCGATTCTAAACCATGTCCATCCCAATAAAGGTTAAAGTTGGGTTTAACATTCCATGCTTATTCTGTTTCTGTTCGTTGGAATCAGGGCTTCTCTCTTCTAGTTCTACTGCGTGTAATGATTGTATTAATTAAGAGTTATTGAAAGAAAGAAAGCGTTAGAGTTACAATTTACAGTCACAGTTACAGCCTTACAGGTATGATTTCCCATCAGATTAAATTTCGCATCGGGTCGGGTCGGGTGTGTATGGCCCAACAATTCCAATTTTTGTTAAAATTACATTCTAAACGCAAACCGCCGGGCATCAGGTTCAAGTGACAGACTTGATGAATGCCCCCAGCATTCAGACAAGCAACAGAACCCCAACTATGTCTCATCGATACGCGCTAATCTCTGGTCGAATATTAAGCAATCCGAATCTCCGGCGAACGTCACCATCGCCGCCCTTCTCCTTCGCCGTGCGCTCTGCCGTCACAATGAACAGGGATTCTGTAAAGTCCGGCCACCTCGACGCAATCTTTGAACAGAAGCGGGCTCTTAGATCCAAGATTCGCAAGGAGCTCAAGAATATGGACCCAATGCAGCGATCCCTAGAAGGTGTACTAGCTTGGTTTGTAGGCTCGATTTATTGGTTATAAATATTTGTCAATTTGGAGTTAATGGTATGTTATTGAATTTTAGATGATGCAATTCAACGTATTGTGCTAGAAGCTCCGTGGTTCAAAGCGAGTAAGAGTTTATGTGCGTATATAAGCTGTGCTTCTTTGCGAGAAGTTGATACTTCCAGGATTGTATCCGAAGTTTTGTCCAATGGTATGTGGGTGTTTTTCTGTTTTGTAATTCCTGAGGAGCTCTATTGTTAGTACTTTTTACCAAGTTACCAAATTCGAATTAGTAAATGTGTATAAAGCTCAAAGAGTGGACCTTTTGTGTTGGACTTGTTAATAGGAAGATAGGTTCCGTGGTTTTATCTATTTTGGTGTTTCTTAAGGAACATGTGATAATCAAAAATTTGAGATTCTGTAAATAGACTCATAGCAACCTGCAGATATTTGAATTTTAGATGGCCCATTTGGAGGTCGACTTTTGACTGTACGTACGGTCATTCTGTGGATGCACATAACTTTGAGAGCTCCATACAAGCATCTTGTTCTTTGTATTTGACATGATTTGGAGTTACTGAGTTATTATCTCTGTCATTTGACCATCATAATTTACACAGTTGTAAAATGTTTGATCTAGCAAAAGCACATGAAGAAAGTTTATTATTAACTGGTTAGCCACTTCTTTTACAAGTTACAAACGAGATGAGATTAGTAGTTCTAGCTAATGATTGATTGAATGCCATTTTCATTTTTTTTAGACTGGTTGGAGATTCTTACATTTCACTTTCAACTCAAGAGGTTAACGCGCAGAGCAGGACAAAGCTGTATGTTCCACGTGTGGAGGACAAGAATAGCAATATGAGAATGCTCCGGATATCCAATGTTGATGATCTTGTCTCAAACTCGATGAAAATCTTGGAACCTTGCTTGGTGGATTCTGATGGAAATCATCGTGAAGATGGTATTATATATGATACTTTCTCATCGAATCTTCTTTCAGCGCTGTCTCTTCTCCATGATTAATATTTTGGCAATTCCAAATTCTGTCATCTTGTACATATTTGCTGCTTGTATTATGTAATTTAGAGTTGGTGGATCTTTCAGAAGCTCTTATACAATCATCTGATCTATAACCCTCCTCTACACAATGAAAGAAGTCCCATTTCTCTCCCGCTGCAGCAAATACATATTGTGAGATGAATGTTTTCCTTTCTTTAAGGGAGGTTTGATATTTTTACCTTCATTTAAAAGCTAAGAGGATGAATTCTACATTTGAATTCCACAACTGTTGTTCGTACGGCAAAATTTTCATATCATTCATAGTTATGATATATTTCTCTTGCTTTATTCATTATGGAATTGTAATTCACATGTTGTTGCGAGTACGTATGGTTTCTGCTGGCAGTACTTATGTGAAAGGGATACTTAATGCAGTTATGCAGGCAAGTGAACCAGTTGACTTGGTTGTCCTCCCTGGTTAGTTTAATTCTTCTGTATCTTTGTTGCTTAACTGGTCACATAATGAATAATGAACAGTTCTATGTACTGGCATTTTCAAGTTATCTAACATTTCTGTATGGCAGGTCTTGCATTTGATAAATTAGGGGGACGTTTGGGCCGCGGTGGGGGGTCAGTAAATGCTTCTTATTATGGACTTATTGGGTTCACATATTTTAACTCTTCTGTGACAGTGTATATATATTTGACAATTACTACCTTATGGAAGTCTAAATAACGTGTCTGGAAATATGCCTTTATTTATTTGTGTTTTGGTTCTGGCATTATTTTGAAGATTATGGTGAATACTTAATAAGCATGCAGAAGACATGATAACAAAAATGAAAAGAAAAGCAAGGGTGATTACACTGCTTATGTTTGCTTAGAACTGGGTGCTGTTTTGGGGTGCTTAATTAACCACTTAATGATTACAGATCAGATATGTTTATCTTAGTACTGGTGTGTGTTGCTGCAACTCAATACTCCTGAAATTTTATTGGCCCGCTCTGCTTCAATGTTTTCATGCTGTTAGTCAGATGCCACCTTATATGTTTTTGTTTTATGATGTCTGGCAGCTACTACGATGTATTCCTGAAGAAATACCATAATCTTGCGAAGGAGAGGAAATGGAGACAGCCCCTTCTTGGTAATTACTACTGTTTTTATTCATCCTCTTATCCTATAGCAACAAAATTAAGAATTCTCTAATCAAAAGTACAATTCTGATTACTACTGTTTTTTTCTGGCTAACTCTGTGCTTGTATTTGTTTGGCTACAGTTGCACTGTCATATTCAGTTCAGTTCATTAAGGAAGGCAACATACCTGTTACTCCGTATGACATTTCTGTAGATGCTGTCGTGTCTCCAACGGGTTTCACTCCTATAAGCCCAGCAGCCGTGGAGAGGTCTAATAATAATGTATGATAAGAGTTTCACGTTACCTCCTTCAAAAAAAAAGATAAAGAGTTTCACGTAACCATAAGCTGATCAGATGATTGTTCCGACTGTATTCTTTGGTAGTATTTTCTTAGTTGTATCAAACTGTGAAGTTGATACCGGTTGTACCACATTTCCAACAAATACTTTTGCACGCAAACCTATCCCTTATTTCTTCGAGCAGTGGTTGATTGCTGGTTACAGGTTGCAACAACAATGTGTAAGAAAGAAACCAGAAAGTTAAGATCATTTCCTATGCAAGTGAAACACAAATGCATGACCCAACTTTCACCAAAAAGGGGGAAAAAAAAAAAGGGAAAACGACAAGCTTCAGCATAAAGAAATTGAGAATCACTCCTTAGAAATATAATAAAGGTTCTGTTATTACGTGGTTAGTGATCAAGAATCGACTAAGAATTTAAAGTCACTGATTCTCACCCACAGATAAAATTTGCATACTTTGTCATTCAGCTTGGAAGGACAGGATTCACTTATTTCTTGTCTGCGAATACTCCAAAGCTGTGTAGAACACAATCTTATGCATGCCGGAAGCTGCAGATTTAACTAAAATATTATTTAACAATCAGATTACTTATTTCGCACATTTTTATTATTTTATTAAAATTTGTATATCTCCATCCATATAAATTGAATATATTACATTATCCCTCTATGCATTTAACAACTAATTGAAAGATATTTGTACATTATTAAACAGGTGATTAGAAATTATTAAGTGAAAATCTATATAACTGTGAAGAAACACAAAAGATTCTTCATAAATCTACACAGAAACACTACGGATCAAAGAACACAGAAGGAGTAAAAGAGGGGAAGTCTGAAGCGAGACAATGACTCTCGAATGTTGAAAAGAAGTGACAGAAGACTCAAGCCTTGATTAAGTCATGCACATGTGAGGATCACGTGGAGTTGTCTGAAGCACACTAAGCATGGCCATAAAACGCAGCACTTCTTCTGGACATACATTAAAGTTTGATGCAAGTCATTAAAGAATAAAGGCAAAGTCTTTAAGTGACCCACGTGAATAAAGCATGCATATGCTTTGACTTAGTCAAATCTCACCCAAGGCAACAGTTATATGAAAGTCTATATAAAGCCAAGTCCTAAGCATTCAGGGAGACAGAGAAATATTCAATACAATCAAGTCTGCTCAGTTTACATTTTCTGTAATTCAAGTGAGGAAAAATTAGAGAGTGCTAGAGTACATTACAGTGGGTACTAAAGGGTTTTAGAACTCTTGCAGGTGTTAGAGAACACTCAATCTCTTGTACTTTTCTTCCTTGATCTTAGTAAAATTCCGGTGTGTGTGATTGGCCCTTGGACGTAGATAGCTTTGTGCTATTGAACCAAGTAAAACATCTGTGTCTTCTTTACTTTCTTGCCATTTTCATTTCTGTAAAAAACAAAAACCAAGCAAATTATCGTCAGTACAGACAGTGCTACACAAAAATATAGCAAAGATTTCTAACAATTTAAAACTTGAAACGATGTCGGACAAAGAATGGGAAAAGATGAAGCATAACACTTTGGGCACTATAAGACAATGGATTGATATCAACATATTCAATCATGTATCTTAAGAAATAGATCCTTTTGAGCTATGGAAGAAGCTAGAAGTTCTGTATCAAAGGAAGACTGCTCACAACAAGGCTTCTCTGATTAAGACTCTTGTGAACTTGAAGTTAAAGGTTGCAAAATCAAATTTGGAGCATCTAAGTGATTTCCAAGACATAATCAATAGGCTGACTATAATAAAGATCATTCTTGATGATGAGCTTCAAGCTTTGTTCCTGTTGAGTTTGTTACTGGATAGCTGGGAAACACTAGTGGTGACGATTAGCAACTTAACTCATGAAGGTGTGCCCTATTTGGAGGTAATCAAAGAGAGTATGTTTAATGAAGAAATCAAAAGAAAGGAGATTAGAGTTGACAACGTACAGGCTTTTACGACAGAAAGCAGGGGAAGGAACAAGAGTAGGGTTCCCAAAGGTCGTGGGAAGTCTAAGAATTGTTCAAAGTCTAAAGGTAAAAAAGACGTGAAGACGTGCTACTATTGCGATAAGTCAGGACACATTAAAAAATTCTGTTATAAGTGGAAGAGGGATCAGAAAAAGGAAGCCCATCAGGATGAGGATGATTATGATCATCAGAGTACAGCTGCAACTGTTTCAAGTACGGATGGAGGGGTAACATTAGTTTGTGAAACTAGTGAATTCTTCCATGTTAACAATGTTAGTTCAGAATGGTTGATCGACACGGGAGCATCTTATCATTGTGTTCCAAAGAAAGAGTAGTTCTCAAGCTACAAGAACATAGATTTTTGGAGCATCAAGATGAGAAATCAAAGCTCCGTCAAGATAGTCAGTATGGGTTATATCCGGGTTCAAACAAACGTCGAATGCTTATTGACCTTGAGAGATGTACGACGCATCCCTGATCTAAGGTTGAATATGTTATCAATGAATATATTAGATCAAGAAGGATTTACTTTTGGTGATAGGAAGTTTAAATTGTCCAAAGGCGTAATGATGACAGCCCGAGGAGAGTTTTGTTGCTCACTGTACAAGACACACTTAAAGGTGTGTGGTGGTGGAGAACTATACATAGCCAAAGAGGAATCTTTATTAAATCTGTGACATCGATGATTGGGATAGATGAGTGAGAATGGATTAAAGTTGTTGGTTAGGAAATCCCTTATCCCAGTTAAGAACTCACAACTGCTTAATCATTGCGATCATTGTTTGACTGAAAAGTAGCATAGAGTCTTTTTTAAGAGAAGATTCGCAAGAAAGTCGAAGTTATTAGAGTTGATGCATTTAGATATCTATGGTCCTGTTGAGGATAATGAGCAGGGGCAACAATGGGATACAACGGTTGATGAAAAGTACTTTCGAAGGTCGACAAGGGAGAAAAGGCTTTCTAGAGGGTATCCAAGTTCTAAGTACTTGTTACTTACTACTGAGGCGAAGCCTAAGGACGTGCAAGAGATTGCATTTTGTGAAATCGTCAAATATCGTTAGTTGAGGTCCATGATAGAAGAGCAATAATTAATGTTGAAGAAGATCCATACAAATTTGAATGTTTATGATATGCTAACTAAAGTGGTTCTAGGAAACAAGCATAAGATTTATAGTAGGCTTGTTAGTATAAATCTCAGGTAGATGATGGAGAATAACATGTCTTCACATATTTGGGATGGAGAGAGAGATTGTTGAGTATCCAGCTCTATTTTGAGATCTTAGATGATGTGGTGAATAAGATTACAGTAGATAGACATCAACTATAAAAGATAAAATCATATAGGAGGATTATCTGAAGATAGTGAAGATCTTCGTGGATAGGGATGTATCATTCCTAGTTAAATATAATCTCTTATCTTGTTAGTAGTGATATAGATAAATCCTATCAGATAGAGTCCTACTTAGATATAGATGTTATCTTATTAGATAATGTGATGTAATTTAATTAGATAACATGTGATCTAGATAGTTTAGTTCAATTATGATTCTGAATTGTAAGCTAGAGGAGCCTATAAATAGCTTATCAGTTTTGCTTCATACATGAGATAGAGAAGAGATAGTGAGTGCTATCACAACAAACAAAAGTGGAAAAGAAAAATAGAGAGAGGGCAAACAGGGTTAGATTCTCATCCTTGTCTGATTGTTTTTGGGATTAGTTTGAGGTTTGTTGATTATGATATCAACTTTGGTTTCAATCCTGAAACTTTGTGATAAAACTTGTTTGGGGGGAGGGAGATTAACTTTTTCTGTAAATCCTTATTAAGTTTAGTTGATTTATTTGTCGGTCTGTCCTGTAGTTTTTTCTCTTTATATTGGAGGGTTTTTTTTAACGTTAAATCTTGATGTTTATTTCATCGTCTAATTTCTTATTCTCGTATTGTTTTGCTACTGCAATTTGAGGAGTTATTTCTTATCGTTGACTTTTAGAGAGTTGTGTTATTTTTCTCTTACCATTAACATCAATTCTAATAGAACAGATGAAAGTTAGAATTCACCATTTGGAATCTTAGAAAGTGGTTTCTTATGTCAACATCATATCTTGTTGGTTCCCATAAACATAATTGTGTCCAATGTCATAGTCACGACCATCTTGCATGTTTGGGAATGAGATCTTCTGTGCTCTGTTCCAGACAATCCCATCCAAACAAGTATGTGGGACTCAGAGCAATGTGTGGATGAGATCATCTAGAACAAGGTTGATGCAAGATTATGGGCATAGAGGATTTGATCCCACACACCTAACATTTGGATGTCTGTAAAATTTTTTATTAAAATTTAATATTTAAATAAACTTTTTTGAAAAAATATTTAAATAAGATTTTCTCGTTGAAAATCATCTTATTTCATTTTAAAATAGATATAGCGGTCAAGGTTTTATTAACTTGAAAAAATTAGTTTGACTAATTCTTTTTAATTATTAATTTTATTTAAAATTCAAAAAAATATATTTAAATGGCATGTTTAACTCTATTTTTATTTCAATTTCTTCTTATTTTCATTACATATAAAATTATAGTTTTATTTTTTCAATTTCTTGTCATAATCATATTGTATTACTAACTAAATAAATATTATTTATTTATTTAATTTATAACTAAATTAAATTTTAAATAAAATAAAATATATAATATGTTTTAAATAAATAAAATTGAAATTATTATTTACTAAATTAAAATATATAATTCTAGATGACAATGTTGATTTTAAATTTAAAAATAGTTATAGAATTTATTCACTTGTTAGCAAATAAATTTGTTTACTTTTCAGTTATTTATTTTGATAAAATAAGATGAAATTATTACTAATAGTTAACAAATATAATATAAATTAGTTATCCAATTAATTTATAATATTGAATTGTCTTCAAAATTTGTTTATTATTTTATTGTTTGGGTACTAAAAGTATAATTAACGATAAAATGATTTTATTTTCTTAAAAAATATAAATAAATAATGAAATTTAAAAAATTTTAAAGGAAGGTGTACGTGATTGTTGTTTGATTTTCTGAGCTTGCCGTCGATAACGATGGTGGGCCAAAAGAAGAGAAAGAATACGTTCAGAATTTGGAGTAGGGAAATTCTCTATTCAATGGGCAGGGAAAATGATTTATTAATATAATTATTTTATTTTGTTCATGTACTTAGTATGAGAAATTTCATTTAAATTTTTAATATTGGTAATTTAACCATGTTAAATTAAATTTTCAATCTCTGTCTAGCTCAACAAATTAAATTCGGAACTTCAAAAGGTATACGTGTAAAGGTTTTACAAGCCTACATTTGACAATTATTCGTATCCAGCAGCATGTCTCGTGCATGCACCTTGATATTTCTTGACTTTCTAAAAAAGGATAAAGGATTTTGACTGTAAGGATTTCCAAAAGTAGGATAGACTGACACATGAGGTTAGTTGGAATGGAACTACCCCATTCATTTGCCACATGTTCACCTTGATATTTCTTGACTTTCTAAAAAAGGATAAAGGATTTTGACAGTAAGGATTTCCAAAAGTAGGATAGACTGACACATGAGGTTAGTTGGAAGTTGGAACGACCGCATTCATTTGCCACATGTTTTTTTAATCACCGGGACCAAGTTCATTATCTTAGTCACATAACATGGCTGTCGGATGGAAAATATACAGTTCCATTCGAAACGGTGGACTAATCCGATTTTGCTTTTTCATTTTCGCCGACTGTCGCATAAGTACAAATTTTCTGTTTAATATTATGGTGTCTTACTGTGTCTATTAAATCTCAATCATTTATAAGAACGGAGCCAGACTCAACTTTAAGGGGAGCCGAGATTTTTAAAGATAGAAATTTTTTTTAAAAAGAGGGCCACTTATATTTATAATTTTAAAAATTGTAATTATATAAGTAATTTTTTAAAAATAATTTGAAGGGGGGCCACCAATGTACATAGCTCCGTCCCTTACCATTTATTTATGTAGGATTTTTATTGATCACGCGTGAATCTCACAAAATAAATAATTAAGATTATATTAGACAAAATAAGATAAAATAAAACTAAACAGAAGATTTAATTTACTCCGCGTGCATGATAGGAAAGGAAATAGGGTTGAAAACTATTGCATTCATTACGTATACGTTACGCTACCTTCAATTCAAGTTTATATTTCTTTTCCTTGGTCAACAACTAAGCATACTCCTTTAGAATGGTCTCAAGTCTATTATTATTTATTACAATGCGAAAGCACACAGTAGGCCGTAGATTTTGACCAAATTTAATACATAAAAGCGTTATCTACGCTTTTTCCAATTTCCACGAGAATCTCACTAACCATTAATGAGTGTTTCTTTATGGTGCTAGTCTTAATTCAACAAGCCATTAATTAATTTGCACTTACTTTATAAAGAGTTCAGATCTTCTGTCCATCACTATCCTGTCTTACTCTGTCGCATAACATAACGACGTCGCTTTTTAATTAAATGGACAGACACTTGTAAATTTGGATAGACAAAGAATGGGACCCACCACAAGCGCCAACCATGCAGCCGAATCCAAAGCTAGCTTTGGAAATACAAAGCCATTTTGGTAGTAGACAGCATTAATCCAAAGCCAACTCCAAAACATTTTTTTTGTAAATTGGTTTTATCGTTATTCTTATTAAGAACAAAAATTAATAATAATCAATTGTTTTGATTATCTTGTAATTTGCTAAAATCAAGAAATTTTTAATTATTTATTATTATTGATATTATTAATAATATTACTAATTATTAAGATTTATTATTTATTATTATTAGTATTATTATTATTATTATCATTATCATTATTATTATTACTATTATTAGTTATTAATTAAATATATTTATATTATTATAATAACTGTTAAATATTAAAATTAAATTACTTATTATTATTTAATTTATTGCAAAGTAATTATTAAATTAATTATAATTATTATTAAATTCCTTGTTAATAATTTTATTATTAATTTTGTTATATTTATTATAATAATTTAACTGTTATTATTAACAACTTATCATTATTATAATAACTTTTCATTATTATAATAATTAATTTAACTGTTTTAACAACAATTGAGAAGTATTTTCAACTATTATTATTATCATTATCATACTATTTGTTATAATAACTAATGTTCTTCTCATTATTATTAACTTTATTATTCTGATTTAATTTATATTCCTTACAATTTAATAATAGTCACATAAATATTATTTAATATCATTAATAAATAAATAATTTAATAAATATCAAAACTTTAATCGTTCTTATTAAAATAATCATTCTTATTATTATTATTATTATCTTGTAATTATTATTATTATTCCATAAATAAATATTTAAATAATAAATATTTAAATAATGTTATTTAATAATAAATAACATTATTATTAAATAATGTTATTTATTAATTTATAATATTATTTATTTATAATAATAATAAACGGCCAACAAATGGCCATTTCGCGAGGGAGAGGGCTCTCCCTCGCTAAATGGAATGTTTTAATGGCTCCCTCGCGAAATGGCCAGCAGCAAATGGCCATTAATGGCCAGTTTTTTTATATTAATAAATACATATTACATCATAATAATAATAATAATAATAATAATAATAATAATAATAATAATAATTAGATATACTAATAACAATAATAATTATTATTATAAGAAATTTGAATAATAATAAATACAAATTATATAATAATAATAATATGATTATTATTATTATTATTATAAGATATTATTTTTAAATAAATTCATTATATTAATTTCTATTATTATGTAAATCTTAAGCTTATTATGGTGTTTTTAATTATTATTATTATTATTATTATTATTATTATTATTATTATTATTATGTAAATCTTATTATTATGATTATTATTATTAGCGGCATTTCATCAAATAATTGAACAAAAATAACCGAATTATAGTAGCAACAGTAAAGGAGAAGAAGGAGAAGAAAAAGGGCAGCTCGCGAGTGCGATGCCTCGCACTGGCGAGACTGTCCAAATTTGGATAGCGCTCGCGATCGCGAGATTTGCTGATTTGGTCGAACTCGCGATCGCGAGATTTGTCAATAATTTTTGTCAATAAGACCCGGTAATTCAATAAGGGGGTCTTATTATTATTACTTTCATTATTATTATTATTTATTTAAATAATAAATAATATTTAATAATATTATAACTTATTAAAAAACATTATTTAATAATAATGTTATTTATTATTAAATAACATTATTCAAATATTTATTTATGGATTTAAATTATTATTCAAATATTTATTTATGGATTAATAATAATAATAATAATGATAACAATAATAATAGTTATAATTACAAATACAAATTATAATAATGTTAATAATTATTATAATTATAAAACATTTGAATAATAATAATTAGACATAATAAGAATAAATTTGAATTAATTGTAATAATAAATTTGAATAATAAT